>JAEIIU010044821.1:0-74996 GCA_018874675.1 Drosophila baimaii | reverse complement strand
CACAATTGGAAAATACATTAGGGCTGAAATCAAACAAAAAATTGAAATTGATAATGTGGCAGGCAGCCAGAGAGGAGGGTGGAGGGGGAGGAGGGCAAAGGGGGGAGGAGAGAAACTAAATCGATGTTCTCCTAATGCCCAGCGGGTCATAAATTTTCCCCGAGTGTTTGCCCCCGTTGTTGATGATGATGCCGCCAGCCAGCAGTATTTGGAGTGCACTGCGAGAAATATATGAAGGTATAGTTTAACTTGGGAGTTAATAGGAGGTTTAGGAATATATTAAGATACTTAGATATACTTAGGAAAGCTAAGAAAATGCTTAGATTAAGAAATTTTCAGCTCAAAAGTTGGGAATCCCCTAAGAAACTCATATTTCGTTATTATTTACTTTTAAATTTAAGGAATTCTGCGCAAAAAATCTAAGATAATATGGAAAAATTGTTAAGCTAAATAAAATTGTATCAAGCTTATGTCTTACACCTATATTTATATATTTATAAATTTAAAAAAGTTCAAAAAAGCTTGGATTCAGGAGAAACCAACACAAAAGCACATCAGGGGCCTCCTTAGAATTCACAAATAAATGTTCAGGGTGGTTAGCAGTCGAGTACAGATGACGACACTTGGGAATTATAAGAACAAGTTTATGTATAGACTTAATGCCTGTCTTTGACAACATTTAATACTTAGGAATTTATAAATAAATAATATGACATTTTTAAAAACCTTTTCTTTAATAGAATACAAAAATCGTTGATCTCCTTCTTTATCTATTGAATTTTTCGCTTAATCACTTCGAATAATAGTAACATTTTTTTAATTTAAAAAACAATTCCCTTTTCCACCTTCAAGATCCCCTACAAAATCATAGAAAAAACCCTAAAATTTATCCCCGTGTAGTAATGGCGATGTGCTGGCTGTGGTCGGGGGAGGGATGTAAAACCCTATACTTAGTTTCATATCATCAGCCAGTCACAGTATTCGTAAGGGAGACGGGGGTAGGGGGATTACAACGTGGATGAGATGCGATGATGAAGCAGCAAAAATTCCGAAAATGGACGCAGAACACGCAACATCCCATGTCTGTATTGCCGCCGAAACATACACACACACATATATATAGATATTTGTGAGGGGCGTTCCAATCAGCCCCTATAAGTATCTGTAACCATGTGTATCCGCATCTGTAGCTCTGGCTCTAGCTGTATCTGTATCTAAAGCGGCAGCTGCAGCCAAGTGCTAATAATCTCATAGTTCCTGGGCAAACAATCAATAGATATATATATACAAACAGATCCCATAGATGTTCCCCCCTCTGTTGGAAAATTGAAAAGCGTATTTTCCAGCGTATTATCCATTTATTATAGCCCGTTGCCGCTTGTAATCGTCGCATTAATGTAATCTGCTGCCACAAAAGAACCTCGGAGCCACCTCCTTTCTGTGTTTTTTTGCGTGCCATTTGCCTGGCGGCGAACCAACAAAAAAATTCATCTCTCTCTTTTTTATAAGCTGATTTCAAATGCAAAACGTCGCCTGAGGTTGGTTTTTCTCTGGCTTATTCAGTCTGTGGTCTGTGTTCGGTCGTCTGTCGCCTGTCCTCCCCCTGATTTTGGGTTTTCTGTTGATTTTTGACTTTATCTCCGAGTGGCCACCAAAATGGCGTGTCAAATGCTCACAATTTTTCAATCAATTCCCCACTAAATCGTGCCTAAGCGAAAGACTTTGCGGCATCATTAGTTTTCGATCAAGCAGACCCGGGCGTTTAGCTTTGACATACTATCTCTGCAAAAGACCATATAATTGATTAAAAGTTACAGAAATATGGAAATATATATAGGTAATTTATGTACCTAATATTAAGTAATTTATTTAAGGTGAATATTAGCAAAATATATTTAAAAACATCGATTTTTTATTGAAATATGATTAAAAATGTTTACTGCATTTATAAAGGTTTTTATGAATTATTTGCACCATTTTCGTTGTATTTTTCGTACTTTTTCATGCATTATTTTTTACTAAAAATTGTTTTAAAATATATTTATCTAGCACCATTAAATGATAATGATAAAAATAAACTATTACAGTCTGAATATATATATACAGAAATATGGAAATATATATAGGTAATTTATGTACCTAATTTTAAGTGATTTATTTAAGGTGAATATTAGCAAAATATATTTAAAAATATCGAGTTTTTATTGAAATATGATTAAAAATGTTTACAGCATATATAAAGTATTTCATTAATTATTTGCACATTTTTCGTTGTATTTTTTGTACTTTTTCATTACTAAAAAATGCTTTAAAATATATTAATCAAGCACTATTACATGATAATGATAAATATAAACTATTACAGTCTGAATATATATATACAAATATTAAAAAAAGTTTTTTATTAGAAATTAAATTGGTATAAATATATAAAAAATTAAATTTTGTTAGGCAACTTTCTAATTTCAAATTGTCTACATATATGTACCAGGAAATGTATCTAATATCTGAATAAAGGCTTTTTTGAGTAAATTTTTTTTTTTT
Source organism: Drosophila baimaii (assembly GCA_018874675.1). Classification (NCBI taxonomy): domain Eukaryota; kingdom Metazoa; phylum Arthropoda; class Insecta; order Diptera; family Drosophilidae; genus Drosophila; species Drosophila baimaii. Next base: position 72,452 of record JAEIIU010044821.1, on the reverse strand, counting down.
TAATATTGTTAAGACAATTTGAAAGTATTCTGTAGTCTTTGTATATAAATTAAAAAATAATAAACATATTTATCGCTGCCTCCTACCTGTAGCATTAGCTTAAAACATTAAATTAATTAAAAAACATTATAAGAAAACACATTATTGTAGTCTAAATATATTTTCATGTATAAGACTTATTAAGTAAATAAAGAAAGTATATTTATTTATATTATATATTATTTTTTATATTATATATATTATAGAAATAGAGTTTAGGTCAAAATATTACATAAACTTACATAGGTCATCGTTAAATATTTCTGTAGGTCATTTCTCTCAACTATAATATTTATTTTATAATTTCAAGGCTTTACAAAAGTTTCCTAAATAAGTTTAAATAATTAGAAACTAGAATTTCTATATAGGAACTCTCTTTTTAAAATGATTAGGGACTCCTAGTAAATAAATAAATAAATAAATATTCAAGAACTCTCAAAGAAATAGTGTTTTTTGTTGCCATTCCATTTTCTTTAAAAGAATGTAAGTAATTGTATCTAAGCCCCAGCTCTTTCTCCCCCTCAAGCACTCTTATTCGCATTAGAAAGTTGCTTCGTTTGCGAAATTCTTTCTTAATTAAAGCCACCTCCCTCTGGCAAGGCCCCCGCCCGCATGATGCAATTTAATTTGCAGATTTCCAAGGCATCAACAGGCGGTGATTAGCAGCATTCCCCGTGATGAGAGCCGCTGAAGAGAAGGAGGAGTATTCATAAGCAATTAAGCGTATCGGAGTCGACAGATACACTTACTTACTCAAGCAGCTGCTGCTGCTGCACTTTCACCAAGAAAGTCTGTTGCGAAAATATGAAATTCTAGGAAGGGAAAAACGCAAAAGGAAAACCCATTAAGGGCATACCAAAAAAAAAAAGTGGGAGACAAATCCCGCAGACCGCAGAGACAGACACACATCCACATCCATGTCAGCGAGTCAGGAGTTGGACATCAACCCCCGGGATAAGCCTCTGGAGTCAACCCCTCGTTAGTATCATCCCGGGGACACGGAGAGACATGAGCATCCTCATCCCGCACTTGCCGTGTCCTGGCACAGATGCTGCCACAGCCATTTTGTGAGTCCCTGTCTGTGTGTGTTAAGTGGATTTATGAGGATGTGACAACATTTGTGGTTAAGTATCGGTTACATGCCCATTGACAGGACATGATAAATGTTTTTCAATAACACACGAACCGAGAAACGAGAAACGAGAGAGTTCCACTTCTCCCAGCTGCCACGGCCACCGTTTTCTTTTTTTTTTTAACCAAACTCCAGTTTTTTTGGCGGCCCGGCAAATTGCTCCATTTGAAAATCGCAGCAAATATCTTTATTGCTTAAAAAAAAAGGCAAGAAAAAAGCTAAAAAAGAACGATCGCTAGTTGGGGTTCTGGGTCCACGTTTCGGCCATGCTGAATTCCAGGCATCATTAAGTAAAACCCAAAGCAAACCGGCAGATACATAAGGGTCTTCGGCACAGCTTCAGTACCCTTTTCCCGACACGAACTGGTTGGACAGGGTCTGGGAGATGGGAAGCTGGGAATGGGAATGGGAATGGGAATGGGCATCGGCATTGGAATCGAAATCGGGATCGGGATCGGGGATCCTCTACCTGCCTTGCATTTATTAAGCACCGAACACCGAAGAGCACCCCACGAAAACACGTTCGTTTTTCTCTGTCTTTTTTTTTTGGGCTACAACTTCACTTGATTGGGGATCCGGGATCCATGGGAGTTGGAGACTTGGAGCTTGGAGCTGCAGCTGGAGAGAGATCTGGGTATGGCCAAAGCAAAACGCGAAAACGTTAATTAAGATTATGAAGTCATAAGAACTGCACGAGTGTGTGTGCTGGCGAAGAGGGGATCCTTCCTTGTTCTTGGCCAGCAAAACCAGTTTTTGGGGAAGCTTGGGGAGTCACGATCTTCACGCGAGTTGATTTTTAAGTCAACAACTTGATTTTCCAGCAATAACAAGATTAAATTATTTAATTTTTTGCCTCATTTAGGCACACACAGAGAGAGAGAGAGAGTGGGGGAGTGGGGGAGCCTAGCTAGGAGCGGAGGAGCCTATGCCGCTCTTTGATTTGCTGAGTGGAGTGTTCCATTTGTGGAAGCCACGGCCTAATGGGGTATTATAATAAGAGAGAGAGGAGGAGGAGGAGGGGCAGAAGGAGCAGGAGGAGCAGGAGGAGCTGGAAGAGCAGGAGTGTATAAAAGGAAGAAAAACGAGGCAGGAGACCTTGCTCCTGTCGCCTCTTAAGTGGCTTTTAATGCTAATGTATCGCCCGGGTTCTATGGCTACCTCCTGCCCCTCCTCCTCCTCCTCCACCTCCTTCCCTTCTTTCAGCTAATGAAGTGGCTGAAACCAGTTTTCATTTTTCCTTACTCTTTTATTTTTTTTTTTTGCTCGTTTTGCGGTTCCAATCAGATTTTGTTGCATTTTATGGCCGCATTATGATAAAGTTGTAAATGTTTCCGAGCCCGATAATAGATGAACTCCCCGCACCTCGATGGGTTATATTTAATGGCAGAACTCCTGACTAATTAACTGAAATTGCGGCTAATTAGTAATTAGCTTTTTCGCCCACTTCCACTGGGGTTTTTGGCCAAATTACCCGACCAAATTTGAACATGATTTCCGTGACACGCAATCGGAAAACTAATCCAAGGAAATCGGGTTAGTTTTGTAGAGGGAAAGGGGGTTATTTATATAGCTGGATGTAGGATAGATTAAATTAATAATGGGAGACATATTTTATACCCTAAAACTCTTATTTTGCCAAACAAACTTTGTTGATTAAATAATATTCTTTACAGATTAAATTAAGGAGTAGTTTTCATATTAAAATTCCAAGTTTCCTAGAGAGTTCTTACTCTTAAGATACTAGGAATACTATTTTAAAATAATTCATGATCTTTGTTAATAAAATTTAAGAGAAAGAAAGAAATAAATCTTTTTATAAAGGGATCTTGCAGGTATTCTTTATTTATTAAAAAGAATTCTTAACAATTTAGATTAATCAATATATTTTATAATAACGAAATGATTTCCTTTACGATGTCTTACTCTTTAAATACTAGAAATACTTATTTAAAATATTTTATGAACTTTGTAAACTAATTTTCAAGGAAAGGGATCCTATTAGTATCATTACAAAGGTTAAATAAATAATAATAACAAAACCTAGGGAATTAGTTTTACCTAAAAAAAGGTTATATTGTAAGCACTCTTTATTTATTATATCGAATTTCTTACATATTAGATTAATAAATAATTATAATTATAAATACAAGATTTTCCTAATTATATTTTATTCTTTAAATACAAAAAAAATTATAAATTACAAGAAAGATATTTTTAATTTCATTTTCAGGGAATTACCCAAAGAAACCCCTTTCGAAACCCCCCATAAAAACCCCCTAAAACCTCTTAATAATTAACTAGTTCCTCACTTTTAATTAGTTTCTGGTTTATGTCCCACTTTGCCTCCTCCTCAAAAAATTACCGGCCGTAATTAACACTAACTACATGGCCTCAATGGCTGCCTTTGGGCCCTAGTTAACCCTCCAAAAGCAACAACCAAACTCGAACTCGATCAACCCCCAAAAAAAAAAAAGAAAACCAAGAAAAAACTAGTAATAATATGCGTGTGGAAATGGCGTCGGTGTTGGCATTCGCTAAACGCTGCCATGCGCTTCCGTTTCGTGTTTCGGCCATGTTGATTAGGCCAAGTTTGAGCCGGGCTCGAGGTCCTTTTGGGTCGCATTAATTACCCCGTGTGCAGTGCAGCGGGAGGTGCCTCGAATAATTAGCGGGATGGGCGCAGGGGGAAAGGGAACCTCACCTGAGCCATTCCCGGAGCAGCCTGTTCGATTCCCAGGCAGGGCTGCAACCCCGCTTTAAGATTTGTAATGAAAATATAACCAGAAGAGTTGCGACGCATTCCGCAGTAAAAAAAACACACACAGGAAACTATAGGAAATTGTTAGGAAAATATAATGGGGTTTCACAGGAAGTTGGGTTTAAAATATGGGAGTTTTTGGAGCTTGCTATATATATTTTTTATATTTTAAATACTGTTTAAATCACTTTCCCTCCTGAAAGCAAGGTTTTTATCCAGAAACCTTCTTTACATTTAATTTATATAATTTTCTTATTCAAAAAACACTTTAAATTAATGTAGATTTTCCCTCTAAACCCCCAGTTTTTCTTACAGTGCCTTGGAGCGAATATTTGTTAAGCCTTGTCTGCTTCGCATATTGCGTGCCTCTTTTGAATTCTTGATGTGAAAATACTGGAAATGCACTTTCATTCGATTTAAAACCGCCACTGCCAGCCCCCATTTGGTGGGTGGGTGGATGTGGGCGTGGCCCAGTGTTGGCCACAGTTTAAATTCTCAACTTAGCCTTTTGAGCTTTTTCAGCGTGATGGCCAAGACCGCCCAGTCCTCCGCCTTTAGAACGCCTATTTGCTTTTCATTCAAACTAATTGAATGGAAAACCAGGCAGCTGTTGAAGCCACATTGATGGGTTGGAAAATGGGGGGAAAATGTAAGCCAGGGAAAATGGCAGTTTAATACAAGAAAGGAAAATATGATTTGTGAGAGTTTTATAAGAGAAGAAAATGTCAGAAAATCGAGTATTAAATGAAGGAAGAAATTACTTACCACAATTATTTTAATCAGGGTTTTTTTTAGCTTTTTCTAAACCAGAAACCCCATAAAAAGTCCCTTAAATAAATAACAATTTTAAACCTTTTCCCAGTTGTTTTTCTGGTAAACACTAATAGCCTCCTTAATTCATTAAAAAATCACTTAAGAAGAGCTCTTAACAATTAGCATTTGCTATAATTTATGAAAATTACACCCACAGAAAAACTCACATTTAGTTAAAAACTTTGTTTTCCATCCGGCATGATTAACTGAAAAATAAAAACCCAGAAAAACCCCCCGAAAAAACTCCGCCACTTTCATTAATTTCCTGTTTTTTAAAATAAACCCAAAATTACGCAAATGTTTTGATCATATCTGACGATCTCCCTGCTAAACTGTGCTCAAAACTGAATCAAATTTGGTGAGTAATTTTCCGCCTTTAATAGATCTAATAGATTGCTACCATATAGCACCACTGCTGCTGCTGATGATGATGACTATAATGATGATTATTTAATATACACGTAGTTTTTCGGTAAAACTTTCCATCCCGCACCAAGGCAGACAATAACATATATTTAGACTAATAACTGAATTAATTAAAATCTCATTTTAAATGCAGAAAGGAAGGAAGGAAGGAAAAGAAGGGAAAGCACTGGCGCTGGCTAATTAATTTTAGCCCTAATAACACAGAGAGGGGAGTAATTAAATGGGACCCAACTTTTACGACACTTGATTAGGGTCACCAGCAGCATGGAAAAGGGAAGAAGTACCTCCATTTTTAGACCCTTCCCCCCCAGCACAACCTCATAGAACCACCACTACCAACACCACCCACTAACACTCGTAATTAATTCAATCTGTGCACTTACACGCTTATCACCCAATCCCAAAAGCTCAGCACCCGGGCGGTACCCGGAACCCAATCCCAAAGTAAACCCAAGCAACGCCCTGGTTTTGTCATGATTTTTAATTAACTTAAAATCAACCCGAATCCCCTTTGGTCCTGTGCATAATTTGATTACATCCTTATCGCTCCCGACGGGATCTTGTTTAGCTCGTTACGAGCGAATCCGTGACACTGCCACGCAATTGTTGTGCCTGCTGTGTGTGTTTGTGTTGTTGCGGTTATCCTGCCGGGGCTAAAATCCAACCCAAAAGGGAGGAGCGGGCAGGAGGAGAGCGGGTGTGGGTGTGGGTGTGGGTGTGGGTGGAGGGCGGACTATATGCCTCACCAAGTTTATTTACACATGCTGGCGTCAGATAATAAATTGCCCTCGGGTACGGTTCTGGTTGCCACCCACGCACTTTGCCAACGAGTCCCCAGTCCGAGCCAGAGCCCAGAGAGCCCAGTGAGCCCAGTAAGAGAGCCCGAAATGAACCGCCAACAAACAGCCAACAAGGATAATAAAACGATTTCCGCAACGTGCCATAAAATCCCCCGAGCAATTCAATTCAATCTACACGTGGAGCGTTCACACACAAATAAGCAAAAGGGCGGGGTAGACACTGAACAAAGTTAAGGATTTATTTTAAAATTATTCTTTAGGAAAATATATTTCTAAATAGTTTTCAAGAGATATTTAAGTGCCAAAAATGTCTAAATAAATAGTTATTTAAGAGATCTTTTCTGAATTATTATATAAAGAAATTTTAAGCTATTTAAGTATTTAAGCTACTAGACTATATGGATAAAGTGATGATAATCTATAATAATAATAATATTTTATACTATGATAAATATAATAATATATGTGGATATTATTAAAACATTTATTTCCCTACAATTTAAGTTAATTACATGGCAAATTTCCATACAAAATTAATTGAAAGGTATGTAGTTGTAATAGTTTTTATTTCCATATTAATCTAAATTCTAGCCACTTTACCTAGTGACTTTAACAGGTTTTTATCTATAAGAAAACACTGATAAAAAAATTTATTATAATAAATAATGCGGACTAATTATATAGATTTGACTTGGCAGGATTGAAAAAATTAATTAAAGCTCTTTCGGACACAGCCAGTCTCGTTCTCAGTACCAAATCATAAAACGAAGCAAATCTAGAAATTGGCATTGAAAAGGCAACAAAATATGAGTCAATACCAAGCTTGAAGAGTGTTAAATAATAACATTAATCCGAAAAGAAACATAATTTTATCTCGTCAACTAATTTTTAACAAGATTATCTCATTTTTTTAGCACTTGCTTTGATTATTCCATAAATTCCCTAAGTAATTAAATAAATTAAAGAAATCCCGACATAAATCTTGAAATTCTCTAAATAAATCCCTAAAAAGCTAAGCTAATTTTATTTATAAAACAAAATTCCCTTTTTTATTACTCCCCATTTTTCTTAGTGCAAAAAAAAGAAAACTAAAACTGTGAGGCGGGCCAAGCTTTTGCCATTTGATCTTTAGCAGCGTCAATTTGTAGTAAAAACACGCGCGGTTTTATTATTCCATCAGCACAGCGGCCACAAAAGCAGAAGGAAACCGAGCGAGCCAAGGAAAACCCCACACCCAAAACACGAAGGGGTGGAAAATGGAAAATGCCGCATTACGCCATCCTGGAAGGCAAAAGGAGAAGGAGCCAGGGAAGGCCAAGGCAGAAGCAGATGGAGAAGGAGATGGAGATGGACGAGCCCTGAGAATGAACACTCCCTTGTGAGCCATCAGCAAATTAGAAACGTTTAGGCAGCGGCAAGGGTGAAACGTAGCCAGAGGCAGCGAGAAGTGGCCCAAGGGTTGTTTCATCCCCCAAAAAAAAAAAAGGAAGAAGGATGCCAAGGATAACTGGATGTGCGAACCATATTGTCTTGAGGGAGAGAGGCTGAAACAAAGATAAGAAGTGTGTGTAAAGCGCTTTATTCGATTGAATTTTAATTGAAAGACTTGAGGGGAAGTATATTTATGGGGTTTTCCTGAATAAAATGGCAAATTGAATAAAGAAAAATGGATATGAAGAAGGGAAATTGATCGATTTTTGCATAGTTAAGTATTTATATAATTTATTTAATTTAAAAATATATTATAGAGCTGTTCATAAAGTTCAGATAGGATTGTTTTATGAAAAAAACATGAATTAATCAAGAAATTCCTCGATTTCTGTATAGTTTAGTATTTATAAAATTTATTTAGTAATTAAACATAAAGTTAAAATATGTTTTCTTTCTTGAAAAACTTTATAAACTTTATTTAATATTTAAACATGATATAAACCTCTTTACAAAGTTAAACTATATGTGCTTTCTTAAAAGCATTAATTAAGAAGGAAATTCATGGATTTCTGTATAGTTTAGTATTAATAAACATAATAAACATAAAGTTAAAATATTTTTGCTTTCTTAAAAAACATTTTTGCATAGTTTATTATTTATACAATTTATTTATTATTTAAACATATTACAAATGGCTTTATAATGTTAAAATGTGTTTGCTTTCTTTAAAATCTAAAATTAAGAAAGATTTCTGTATAGTTTACTATTTATATACCTTGAATAAAAATAGTATTACATTATTTTTAAAGTTAAAATATGTTTTCTTTCTTCAAAAACATTAATGCTAAGCTTAAAATTATAATTTTGAAGGGAAATATAGCAATTTTAGAGCAACAATACTCCACTAACTTCTACCAACTTCTTCGGGATAATTCTTTTTAACCGAAATATTCCTAACTTTTTAGGTTTTATATCAAATATTATTATTATTATTATTATTATTATTATTATTATTATTATTATTATTATTATTATAAAATGTACTACAAAATACAGCTACATACCGTTTTTTAACCCTTAAACCCACTGAGTAAGTCTGAAAAAATACGAAAGAAAACGTTTGATCCACTTCCAAGCCAAGTTAATTCATAAATCCCCTTGAAACCATCTCTATAAGGCGGTGGCTAGTTATCATAACTGCGCAGTGACCGACTTCTGGTCGCCGTACTCCAAGTTCCTAGATCAGCGATTAACCCAAACATGCCAGGCATGCAGCTACCTCTAGAGTCCACCAAGAAGAAGCTCCCCAGATGGGAGGCAAGACACCACCACCACCATCACCACCACAGAATCCCCTTGGACTCCATATCGGGCCAGAGACTAGACATCATCAGTGTCAGGTTATGAAGAGGAAGCGGGGGGTAATTATGAATGATTATGCGATCGATGAGATCGTGTAGCCAGGCCGCACTGTACATAGATACAACATGCATCTGATGAGCTGTCAATATTGACAGTCGGCCGACAATTGATGACAATTATTTTATTATGGCCGTCGTGGCGGAGCGGCGGACAAGATGCCAGGCAACTTGTTAACTTGGCCAGCCATCCGGACCTGGCCTGGCTTGGCCATTTCGAGGCGGAGCGTTTAACAAGTGCCAACATGCCGGCCAACTCCCCTGATTAGCCCACCCAAAGCGCCAATTGTCCATAAAAGTCAATGGCATTGGCAGCAGCAACAGCAACAACAACAACATCAATTGCCGGATTGCACAATGATCTTACACACAAATCGGTTTAGAGGAAGCAGTCTCAATAGAGAGCAGGTCCTTTTCGGCCTCCTCGGAGTAGGATATGTTTCTGTCCAAATATTTACACACAAGCCCCGGGCCCCTAGCTGGTTACGGCAAGCAGGTCAATTCTTTGAGTTTTTTTGGCCCTTTGATTTCGGCCGCCTCACATATTTTGTCAACTCACAAATTATCCTCTGTCCTGCACCCTGTGTCCTGCGTCTTTTCGTCCCTTTTTGTCAACTCAACTTGCCCCTGCGCCATCCTTTGAGCCTTATTTATGGGCCACGGCTAGATCTGAGGAGCCGCTGCCACCGAGGATTTAGCCACCCAAGCAGCGTGAGAATATTGGCTTCTAGGAATCAGGATGCTAACTCTTATATCCCTATATTCTTTATTTTTTAGCTTTATTTTAAGGTGAACTTTTAGTGAAATAACAAAACTAAATAGAATTATACATTTTTTTATTAAAAAAAAACATTTATTTAAAAATATTTCTCAATTAAATAATAAAAAACATTTATTTTGACCAATTTTTTTATTAAATATATTGGAAAATCATTTAGTCTTTTAACATACAATTTTTTAAATGGTTTAAGACAGAGTTGGGCACATAATATCATGGAAAGAGCCACTGTGAAGACAGACAACAACAAAAATTAGAAAATCAAAGGCCAGACAGAATTTGCAAGCCATTGATCTTCATGTGCGTTGGGTCTTTCAAACATTTTGATTTTGTATTCTCGAGAGAGCGACGTTAAGTCAATTTTGCCGCCATTTTTGCTGCCAAATTTCAGTGGCATTGTTTTCCTAAGGCTTCTCGAATCACTGAACAGGAGTGATTATATTCTGGGATGATTTCCTGGCGCCTCCCAAAAAACATAAGGAAAGCAGCTGCGGGAGCTAAGAGAGCCACTGTTTGCCCACCGCCGTTTTACATAATTTTCATAATATATGTATATGTATGTATGTGGGAAAATCTTATGCTTATAATAATAATTCTATTTTAGAAATAATTTTTATGTATTTTCACTTAAAATTATACAGAAGTAGCTTTGCTCCTAAAAATAAATATATCTATATCTATATATCTATATCAGACTTAGCAGATGTCTGTTAAAATATAAATTAAAATAAGAGAAAATACCTGAATTCATCAAAATTTTTATCAGTATTAAAATATTGAAAGGGGCTTATGTAAGACTTCAATAACAACTTCTTAACGTAATAAAATTAATGCATTATCAATATCTTTTTATAGATTTTTTTAATTCCGGAACTTACCTAATATAGTTATCCCTAAAAATAGGTTGCACTAGTAATTATAACCCATTACCAGACTCCTTAACTTCAAAATACCTATCATAGCCCACCCAAAAATAGGTTCTACCTCCCCAGGTGATTCTTGCATGTTTTTCCAATCAATTTTTGTTTTTTTTTTTTTGTGGCCAATGGCCATCAGGCCCCTGAGACCAAGCCCAAGCCCAAGGCGACTCCATCATTTTATATTTTTTCACTTAAGCAATTTTCTGACGGCATCTCGTGTCCGGAGGCAATCAAAAATATTACACCCCGTTCAAAAAGGGGCGTAACTACGAACAAAAAAAAAAACAAAAAAATAATGTTTAAACAGCCGAGTTAAAGTTGAAATTGCAATCAAGCAGGGAGGGGGCCAGTGCAGGGCAGGGGGGAAGAGAGCACACCACGATGATTATGGAAACCTAATAAAGCAACAAAATTTCATTTCTTAATAACAAGACCGAGACTCAGTCGAGGTTTCTCTGGCTTTTTTCGTGTTATTTTTTTTCCTGACTTGGGGAATTTCAACTTATTAACCTTTTGGGGGTAAGTGGAAAATCAACAAATTGGCTGCAGCCATGGTTGCCATTAAAATGGGAATCAAGTCTCGCAGAGACCATGATTAGCTGCAGTTCATATTTGAGAGAGAGAAAAACAAAAAACCAACTAAGAGCCGCCGGCTAAGTTCAGAATCGCGGTAATCTGCCCAATCTGTAACTCTGAAAAGTCTCCGCCAAGCTCTGCCAGCTTTTCCGCTTACAAAAGATTTTTCACAGCTCAGCACAAATTACGGGCAATAAATTTGGTGTCAAAGCGCGCCGAGAAAAACGAAACGAAAACGAAAATAAAAATAAAAACAAAAAAAAACTAAGAAAAACTATCGTCGTTTGTTTGGGGGAAGCCAACTGCTGTTTAAACAAGCCGAAAAACAAGCCCGACTATTGGCCCCATGCAGCAAGTTGGCCCAAAAGCTAACCCCTCAGCAAAACCATTAGCAAAACTCAAACTAAAACCAAGTCGAGTCGAGTTGCACACACACTGGCAACATTAACAACCACCAGGTAACTTCAACAACAACTACAACAGCTACAACAACAACTTCAACAACAACTACAACAACAACGTTTGGGCCACGACATTTGACAACGCTAATAAATGTGCTGAATTTCATATTTATGGCTTCATAATTCCACAAAACAACACCAATAACAACAACAACAACAAATGGCGGAGCAACCAAGAAGTTGCCTCGAAATGCCGCCAACATTTGTCCCAAGAAAAGTTTAAGGAGGGGGGAAAAAACATCCTAGAAAATGCACTGAGAGTGGAGTTTTTAAGGTTTAATTAAAGAGATTTTTTGGGGTATTATATATGTGATCAGTATTAAAAAATAATTTACAAGTTCAAGTTAAGGTTACACTTATTTTTTTACTAAAGATTCTGACTCATTTTCGAAACTATTTTTAAAAGGTTCCTAAATTTCTAGAAAATGAACTGAGTTTTATCGTTTTTAAGTACTTTTTAATCCAGATTTTTAAATACCTCATTCGGGAAATTAATTAAGAATAATTTATAAGTTTACACTTATATTTTTTAAACTTAAAAGAATTCTATATTATTTTTTATACATGTAAAAAGGTCTCCAAGCCCCACACATAAGTCTATATTCTTGTAAGATCTATTTCTTTTACATTTCCAAAGACCATAGAAAATACACTGAGATTTGCGGCTTTTAACGACTTTTTTATCCAGATTTTTAACTATTTTATGAGAAGAGAATTGCGAATAATTCTGGAATTACAGATGATCTGAGTCGTATTTTTTTAAAAGAAAGTTAAAGATATTTTGTTTCATATTTAACACATTTTATAGATAGAAAGATTCTGCCCAATCTTTGATAGATTTTATTATGAAATTAAAGGGATTATACCCCCCTTTTTAGGACTTTTACTAGATTAATTAATAATAAATTAGTGAATAAAATACAATACTTTTTTTTAATACAATACTTTTAATAGAAACTTTTTTAAAAATCAAATAAATAAATAAATAAATGTTTAAATAGAATAAAAACTTTATTTTTAAATGGTTTTAAGTACAACATTTCTCTCGAAACTAAGAAATATGTAAACGAAGTATGATTAATTTGATTAAATAAATTGTAAAGTAATTTAAATACTTTTTTTAAAGTTTCCAAGTAACAATATTTCTTTCTGAGGTATTAAAAAAATAAAAATAAAAATAGAAAATGGGATTACAAAATATTTCCTACATTTTTATGTTTTTTCTAAGGATTACCTAATGTTTCCTTACTTTTTCAGTTTAATTTTCTGAGTGTTAGTTATGTTCCAGCTCCAACTCCAGCTCCCGATCCCAGCCAGCGTGCACTCCTTGGGCCTGACTCAGGGGCCTGGCCTGGCCTGGCCTGGACCGCTTTTGGCCTGCTCCAACTCCGTTGACTTGGCTTGGATCGCCTTGGTTTAGCTTTTGGCTCTGCTCACAGCCAGGCGTCTCGTCGTCCCTCACAATAAACGCCAATTAAAGTCGCATAACACATGGCTTTATGGGCAAATATGGTGGATATATAGAGGTGGATGGTGGTGGATGGTGGGGGATGGGGGATGGGGCACCGCAAACAGGGCGCAGACAGGCGACATTTGTTAATGTTCGGCATTTGCCGGCATTGGCGGCTCACGTGAGCATAAATCAAAGAGATTAATCGAACATGGCTCAATTGCCAGTGAACATGGCAAGCGCGCGGCTGCCACGGCGGGGTGACATTTTCGTGTGACTCATGACGTCGCCGGGATGAGCTCATAGGCCAAGCTTTAACGTACGTCATGCCACTCCAGCCTGCCCGGCATTATGCGGTTAAATGCTGGACCAGCCTTCGGGGCAGCCCCAATCCCCGCCAGAAGTGAGGCCTTATAATTACGATCGGAGCAACCAACCAACCAACCAACCAACCAACCACCAGACGTGTAATCACAATGGACAGGCCCAGGCCTGGCCAGGGATGCGGGCCATGACCATAATTTGCTTGTCTGCCATTTTGGCCAACACAAAAAAGCAGCCCAAGGAGGAGCAGGAAGGAGCTGGTGGCCCGGCCGGCAGAAGGGCAAGCCTTTTGCAAACGCAAACTGATAATTTTGATTTACAACATGCCAGTTATTATTTATAACTTACTTAGGCCCAAAGAGGAAGAGTTAGCCATTCCATTTAAAGCATCCTTCGTGCCTTATTCCCGCCGCCAGATGGTTGGTCTACTACGTACACTGTCACAAAATGCTGATACTTCATATTTAAACTTCAGGCAATTATAGAATTTAAAAATAAATGTTTGTAAATATATGTTGCACTGGAAATTATTATTTTAATAATTAATGGAGTGCTGCAAAATTGTATATTATTTTAAATATTCCTATTTAATGATCACTTACCCCCCTATGTAATTAAGGTTTCAGTGTAATGAGCAAAAATTGACTTTATAGTGTTAAAATCCATCGCTTTGGTTATGAAATCAATTAAAATGAATCTCCTAAAGTATTATTATTATTATTTTCAATCTCTCACTTTTTGTAGACAAATTGTTAAATAAAAATAGTTACAAAAATAGGCACAAATAATGTAGCATGCCTCCTAACTCTAATAAATATATAATCTCTCACTTTTTCAATTAATATCGCTTTGGTTTTGATATCTTCAACAAATAAAGTCCAAAAGTATGCTACAATATTTTAAATCTCATCTAAAAATAAGTTCACAAAGAATGTGGTAACAAAAATAATGAATTGCATACTTTTAAGCTGATTTTAAAATGATTTCAAAACCTTATAAAAGGTTTAAATTGATTTTAGAGTTCCACTTCCTGTTGAAACTCAACTAAGGCTTACAAAATTGTATTCAATACTACATTTTTCCAAATTATAACATATTATAATATTTGCCCAACTTGAATTAAAGAAAAATCTAAAATTTCGAAGTAAAACATATACAAATTTAATCTCTCTGTACTCGCACCATCTTCTTGGCTAAATCGCAAACTCCCCGCCACTGGACTCGCCAATTCTCCGACAATTCTCCAACGATTCTCCGCCCATTCACGTTTGCCTGGTGTCTCGAGTCTCGAGTCTCGCAACTGCGAGTCCCTTGGAGTCTCACGTTCTGACCGCGAGCACTTCGCTGCGAGAGTTGCGATTCCGAGTCCGATTCCCGATACTCCGCAAATGGCGCACTCAGAGCCCAGCACCTCGGCCAGCGCCAGGAAATAACTTACTTTTGAGCCTCAGACTCAGACTCACTCACCATCCTTCCCTCCGCATAGAGGGGATCATATGCGAAAATATAATTGGATACGCCAAAAATGGTTAGAAATACTCAATTAGAGAGGAAGGGTACCCCCAAGCGAGGCCTTGATACGGGGAAAGAGGAAGTCAGGCAGGGATTTTCGTTGAAAAATTCACAGCTAACACTTCTGAGGAACTTATTTCTACTGAAATTTGTTTAAAACTTCATTAGAAACAGGAAATAAATTCATATTAATATGAAACAGAGGTCATTGGTCAGCTCCTCCCTCACTGATCTGGGTTGCCATTACTAGAAATACCCATAATACAATAATTATATATACGAGTGCCAACTATAAAGTCAGCGAAACCCGCATTTCCACCCCTCATTCCAATCTGCTGTAGAATTCCTCACATACCCCGAAGAAGACAAGTCGACATAAATTGAAAATCATAAAACAATATTGAGACTAATATTTGTTAATGAACCCGCACATGGAGCAGGCACATTCCCTATAAGGATGAATGGATGGCTGGATGGTTGGCTGGGGCAGGCGGAAAACAATAATTGATCGAAATCAGAGTGTAAATTGTCGGCCGATGGCAATTTACCAAGGCCAAAGTCGTTGCCAATCAGTTGATGGCAGAAATGGCAGCTCTTAATTGTCTCAAGCGGCGTATCCATCAGATGCACAGATACACAGGAAAGAATTTATGATCTTCGATTTGATGGTTAGTATGGAATTTATAAAACCATTTTGAAAAGGAACAGAGAGAATACAGTTTTCTAATCAGTAAAATATATTATTTTTATCGACTTTGGACTTACACACATAAGCTGAAGTATCTACTAGAATTCCCAACTAATTCTAGCATTTAGCAGGAGGGAAAGCAATAGAAAAAGGGTATTGTATATCATTTTCTGGTCAGTAAACTATATTATTTTTATCATATTTAGACTTAAACACATTCAATTCCTTAAAAATTTAAGTTTTTGCTAAAATTCCGAACTAAGTCTGGTATATAAGAAAAGAGAACGTAATAGGAACAAAGAATATTCAATTTGTTGGTCACTTTATTATGTTATTTTGATAGATTTTTAACTTACACACATAATAAGTCTTAAAAGTGGAAGTTTCTGCTAGAATTCCCAACTAATTCTAGCAAGTAGCTAGATAAAATGCAATGGGAACAGAGTTTATACAAATTTCTGGTAACTAAACTATATTATTTCAGTCAACCTTACACTTGCACATATTACATGCCTTAAGCGTTCAAGTTTTTGTTAGAATTCCCAACTAGTTCTGGCATATGGAAAGAGAAAGGGCAATAGGAGCAGAGTACAAACGATTTCCTGATCACTGAACTATATTGTTTCAGTCTACCTCTCACTAACACACACTCAATGCCTTATAAGTTCAAGTTTTCCCTAAAATTCCCAATTAGTTCAAGCACCAAACTAAAGCTAAGCTTACTGATAAAAGTTAAAATATTATAATAGCCTTCTCATTAGTTTAATAGGTAAAAAAAATATATTTTAAGGTATAGCTTACCGATGAAGGTCACCAAGTCGTAGTTAACTCTTCTCCTTGCTTATTTTTAGTTACAAATTCTCTATTTTAATACGATTTCTCTCCGTGTAATCATAGAGAATATATAGAGATGCCATAACTCCAACATTTGGTCAAGTGTGAGTGAGCATGGCGGCTCTTTGCGGCTCATTAAGTTAATTAAACCCACACGAGACGCAATTGGAGTTGCCATCATCATTAAAACTAAATTGAACACAGAGGCTGGGGAGAGGGAAACTCGAACTCGAAACTGGAGTTGAAACCAAAAACCATGGCTACGCAGCTCTGACCAATAAAGTTGTACCCTATTAGCGTCTATATATCTATCTCTCGCGCAGCAGGGAAGCTAATATTTAGAGCGGTTTTTCTAGGGGGGCTTTAGAGAGCCTTTTAGAGGGGTTGTGGAGGAGAGTGGCTAACGCTAATTAACACAATTGTGCGAATCGCAAAAATGCGTTCGCGTCACTCAAATTGCAGCAAATCAAATCGAAAACAATTCAGTTTTAAGCCGCAACTCTCGCAGATCATTAAAGCCAATTACAATTAACAATTGAGTGCGAATCCGAGTGGGAATTGTTCGCTGTCTAGTGTTAGCCTTAGTGATTTTGCAATCTCACAGCCTTTAAGCGTTAATTAATTGCATTCAAGCCCCCCCGAGTTGTATCTGTATCTGTAAGTGGCATTTGCAGCTTGATTATTGCGTGCTCTCAACACTTTTGATGCCCGCTGCCCCCAAGGCCCCCAGGTAAATAATTATTTATCGCATTTAATTGTGGTTAGCTGTTAGCCAGATACTTAGTTAGTTAGCTTAGTTAGCTAGCTTAGTTAGTTACTAGTTAGCTAGTTATTTAGCTAGTTGGCGGAACAATGGCATTTCTGCATTTCCACACAGGCATTTAGCGTGATGGCGGAAATGGGAATTTTTTCCGGAGGGAGGGCTGAAAATCAAGAAATGAGGGTGGAAAACTTCATTCATTTGGCCAGAGTTCATAAATATCCATCTGATCTGGGGCAAAGAGTGTGGGTGCAAAAATATGTAGTACACTTTATTAGGGGGAAAGTTGGTCATTGAATTTATTTTTAAGTTAATTAAGGGGTAGCTATTTATAGTAATTAATTATTTATAAGCCATGGAGGGTGTTTATTATTTACTTATTTGATTTTTGGGATGAAAACAGCACAAGTTAGGGTAACATATTAATTATTTATTGTCTAACATCTTTAATTTATTCTCTTTTATATTCCATTTTATTTTTATGAAAAAAAAAACATATCTGGTTAGAGTAAAAGATTAAATACCTAATGCCTAAAATCTTATATATACATATTCTGTTCTATATTTCCTTTTTTATATTTTAAATAATAGTTAGGCTAAACATTAATTATTTAATGCCTTACACCTAATATATACTCTCTTCTAAATTCCATTTTATTTGTAGTAAAAAAAACTGTTCAAGTTAGGGTAGAAGATTAAATATTTAATGCCTAATATTTTATATATATTCTCTTCTATATTCCACTTTAATTTGAGCTTTATTATATCAAAAAAAACCTTAAGCAACTACTATTAAATCTCCTTATTATTAACACAAAAAAACCTTGCAGACAAGTAATTTCCTCTAATTATTTCATAAATATTTCAAAGAATAACTCACCAGAACTGCTGCCAAATTGTATCAATTACAATCATTGATTCTTCTGGGGTTGCATGCCACAAAAAGAATGACGACCAAAAATCATTATTACCACAAAACAATCCTAATTACGAAAGAGCTACGAAATTTGCAGCAATTACCACATTTCCTGTCCGTTCCTCCGAAAAAAAATGGAACACCTGCAAATAATAAAAAATCACATATAATAATCGAAGACCTCATAACTATAAGGCAATCGGCAGAGGGGGGAAGGGGAAATATTTGTTGAGGGATTCCTGGTAAGCAGTTTAAATAATTTCCATTAGCCCCGTTCCCTCCCGTTGGTTGGTACACATATATAATGTGCCATATATCATCATTATCAGGGCCGAGAGCCGAGAACTGATGACTTTGCACATGTGAGGCGGCAGCAAAACACGAGATCCCGATGCCTCCACTCCACGGATTAGTTACAACAACCAACCTAACCAAAACCGAACCAAGGCAAAGCCTACTCAACGCCAGCGAACTGAACTGAACCGAAAGAATCAACCTCAATATGTCGACAACTTTGTAGGTGGCACGGAGAAAAATAAGGTATTGGTATTTGACAACATTATTTTGGGTAGAAATAATAATTTAAAAAAAAATGTATGCCGTGTTTGTATTTTGAAGCTATTTAATTATAGAAAATTAATTTAAACACCTCAAATATATGTATCTCTAAAGTTTCAAATTTCATTTGTAAGCTTTTCAGTTTTGTATTATTTCTGAAGTCAAGAAAGCGAAAATTTGAAATCAATCGAAATAGTGTCTAAAAGTATGCTACAAAAGGTTACATATCGCATGGAAAATTCCTTTGGAATGTTTAATAATTAATTGCATATTTTTTAACACCTTTTTTATTAAGTTTAAATCCTTATAAAATGTTTAAGTTTATTTTTTAAATCATCGTCTCACCCAAAGGGAATTTACCATGAAGTTGATAACTAAAATATATTATTGCATACTTTTAAACACTTTTTAAAGTGATTTCAAATCCTAATAAAAGCTTTAACTTGGGTTTAACTTAATTTTTGGATTATTTCTCCCTACATAAGCTCAACTACATCCAAATCTAAATGGTATACTGAGACTTCTTATATGATAATTTTATTTATATTAAAATCAGGCTCTTAACTTCATTTGAGTAAAGTTGATAAAGCCTTGAGACAATGCAGAGCTTATTAAAATAATTACTAAGAATATGTCGTATTTAATATAAAGGTAATTAAAAGGTATATTAACGAGGTCTTATAATAATAATAATATTTATTTAATACATATTTTCACATACTTAATTATACAAATTTCCCTTTTATAACATAACATAACATAACATAACATAAAGAATCTTTTCCAACTCATTCCTTTGATATTTTACAACTTTAACACTTTTTTGGAACTTCGATATCTTCTTTTTCACCTCAAACCCCAAACATGGATTGCCTGAGAAATATTTAATAATTTTCTTCCAGTGGAATGGAGTGGTTTTTAGTGGACAACCGCAATGAGCTGCCATTTTACACGCAGAGCCAGCAGCGCTAATGACCAAAATGCGAGAGGAGTCGAGAGGAGGCGAAGCCCAAACTGAAACCGACAAAAATCCCACGAAAAAGGGCCCCGGCCCAAAAGGTGGCAATTAAAATCGAATGAGCGCCGAAGCTTCCATGTTGAGCACTAATGGGTGTCGGCCAACTGGATTGGACTTGGTCTTCGCCCTGGTCTTGTTGGTCTTGGCCAAAGACGACGACGCTCTGTGGAAAATGTGTAGAATTGTTTTAATGGCCGACAATATGGCCGACAACGATGTGTGTGCGCATGGAGAGAGAGAAGAGGAGAGCTGGAGATGGAGCGGGAGCTGGAACTGGAGACTAATGCAGCTTCGTCAGAAATCGAGCATAAAATATTTTTAATTAAAAACTATTTTTTCCTGGCTTGCCATTTCCTTTTCCCCTACGCATAAATCAAGTGGCCAAGTGGACGACGTCGACTGCAATTTCTCTAGAATTACAAAGACAATTACACATGAAACGCGCGGAGCCGCCAACGCCCGAGCTGTTGGCCTGGAGATTCCTTCAGATTGGAGCTGGAAAGGGGGGAAGATCGGAAAAGATCTCAGATCTGACACCGCGAAGCGCATCATGATTTGTGGAGCGGCTTAAATAGTGCGAACGGAAATCATGATTAGCCGGGCCATTAAAGAGCCCCATTCGGAAAAAGGGGCTAAGTTTTGGGACACAGAAAGAAATTTTGGACTTCAAGCAGGCCCTTAAACTCTAAGAAATATATTGTATATATATTACAAATATATTTGTATTTAAATATTATATTTTAGGTACAAAATTAGAACTAAAAATCAAGTTTTCACCTTCCTGATCTCCTATTTTAACTTCTTATAATTTTTCCCTGTGCACGCTTCAAGGCGACCTGACCTGAAGGGCCATCTGGTGGCCAGTGGCTCCTTTTTTGGTCCACAGAGAAACGCCTCCGGGTCTGGGTCTCAAGTCTTGGGGCCCTGATGTTTTCATTTCCCGATAAAGGAGGTCCGTAAATGGCACGGACCTTACTCAACTGTTGGCGCGCACGCCAACATGGACTGAGAGAGAGAGAGACAGAGAGAGATGGGCCAGGCAGATGGAGTCCGGGATCAGGATGGAGTTGCACTCGCAGCACGCTGCAGTTGTAGCAAATTAAAAAAATGCAAATGTTGCACGTTGTACCAAGGCAGGCAAGACACAACAGCAGCAGCAGCAGCAGCAGCAGCAAGCAGCCAGCAGCCGCAACTGTTTGCCAACTTTATAGACTGACGAGACTCCTCTGGAAGCCTCGCAATCGTGTTCATGTGTCACCAATATGATGTTGTCCAACTCCAAAGCCAAGACCAACTCAGAGACCAAGTCCATGACCATGGCTTGAGGTCCAAGAAAAATACGAAGACGATCGAGACGTAGCGATAATAGAGAGAGGAGCTGGGCGTTTCGAGGGAGCTTGAAGGAGGTTGAGGGCAGCAGCCGGCGGACGAGGGACAAGCAACTGCCATGTCAGGCTGCCCGGGCACACACAGATGGCATCATCATCAAGCAGCAGCAGCAGTAGCCATCGATCCTCCATGGTCACCAGTTGAGCACAGTCCCTCCCTCCCTCTCTATAAGTGGAGGTATATGTCCTATATGTATCTGCTTCTCCTTTTGGCGACATTTCTGCGCATTTAACAATTGTTTGTGGTAATTTTCAGGACTCAGGGGAATATATTTCAATGAATAACTTAAAAAATAGCATACTACCCTATAAAAATATGTTAAAATCGAGAAGAATTCCTTATTTAAATATTAATAAATGTATAAATTATATATAAAACTGAATAATTAAAGGGATTTCCAAGAATCTTCAAGCTGAAACTAATATTAATTCAACTTTAATGCAAACAAAAATACTAAAAACGCTAAAAAAGGGTTAAAAAAAGATGTTCTAAATGTTTAAAATATAAATATTTAAATATATAGAGGAGTGACTTTCCAAACAAACCGCTTAAACCATTATAAATAAGGTAAAGAATATTTTATGAAACAATTTTCATAGAAAATAAATAATATATAAAGAAACCCCTTCAAAATAATATAGTTAAGACCATGAACTATTTATATTAATAAATATATAATACACATAATGAAGGAAAAACTTAAGTGATATCTACAAATAATATAATAATAATAAATTAATTATATTAACAAACCAAATAATATAAGAAAGGAAAACCTAAAGTGTTATTTAAAATATATATAGGTAAGACCATAAACTTTTTATAATAATAAATATATAATTAAGGGAAGGAAAATCCTTCAGTGCTATCTCAAAATAATATTGTTTAGACCATGAACTATTTTATTAATTTAGATATAACATAAGGAAGAGAAACTTTCAGTAATAAATGAATTAAATTAATAAATAAATAATATATAAATGAAAAAACTTTAGTGCTTTCTAAAAATGATGTAGTTAAGACCATGAACTGTTTCTATTAATAAATAAATAATATATAAAAGGAGAACCTTTTGAGGTATTTATAAATATATATGTATATACATAATATATAGTTAAGATCATAAGCTATTCAAAATAATAAATAAATGCACAGTAATCAACTCCAATGGTATAAATTTACCAACAAAAAAAAAATATTCAAATTTCCCTTTAAAATTAAATATATATGTGATATATGAAACTAATCCCAAAGCTATAATATAAGAAAGTAAAATCTGTCGTGCCTTTTAAAAATGATATAGCTAAGATCATGAACAATTTATATTAATTAATAAATAATATATGAAATAAACCCCTTAGTGTCATCTAAAAATAATATAGTTAAGACCATAAACTATGTATGTATATATATTAACAAATAAATGCTCAATAAATGCAATATATATTAACAAATAAATGAACAAATAATCACTTCCTATGCAATATAATCCCCCAACAAAAAGGGTTATACCAATTTCCCTCTAAATTTAAATATATATAATATCTGAAACAAAACCCACAGCTATTTCCCCAAGAAAAACCTTGCTCATGCCTTATTCATGATTAAAATTAAATTAGTCCCTCCTTAAGTTCTCAACTTTCATTGGTTAATTAGTGGAACCGTTTTAAAAGCTCTGCCCCCATTGAGCTGTCATTAATTTGGAGCGCTGCATAAATATGCACGGGGTGGTGGTTGGTATCTCCTCTCCCTGGGTACTTATTCCGGTATGCACGACGATCCACACTGGCTGGCTGGCTGCCTTTAAGTTCACATTTTCGGTATAGCAATTTGTGTCTTAATTAATGTCCCAATCAAGAGGCAGAGCCATACCCCCCCCCCCTTCCCCCTTGAAAATCTGCCCAAAAAATGGGACCCAAGCGCTCTCGAAAAAATCTCCATTTTGGGCAACGACTCCAGAGGAGACTGCTTCCATATGCATTTATGCATATGTATATATTGGGATGGGATATAGGCATATCTGGACGGCATGGGCTGGGAGATGGGGCTCTGAGGATCGTATGCAACGGCAGCAAACTCGTTTCGGTGCTGGGCACTAAATTAGTTGGCCTCACCTCCACCGCCGCATCTCCTCTGGCCTGGTGGCCGCGGACTGCAGTTCCAGACTTTCAATACAATTTTGTTTGGTTCGTTCTTAATTTCGATGGAGTCAATTTTATTGCCCCGCAGCAGCATGCAGCAGCAGACAGCAGACAGGGGCAGGGGGAGGGGGAGGTTGAGGGGGCAGGGGCAAGGGAAAAGGGTTCTGGACCAGGTAGCCCCGCTAAGTAGTCGCCATTGCAGTGGAGAGCTGGGGATGCAAAGACCCAGTGTCTGCACAGGGGAAAAAGTATCTTTAAATGTTATAAAAAATATCCTAAAAATAGTTTTTCTAATTAAAAATATCCAAATTTTAATTAAGTTTTAACGTACATTAAATATTAATTGGAATTTGCATTTGTTTATTAAGAAAACTTATTTTTAAAAAGAAAACTAAGTACATTTTATTTACGGCATGCCTATATTCTTTAAAATTAAGCTGAAGATTCTTAAGCTCCTTAATCTATTTTAAATTCATAACTCTCATAAGACAGACGGATTTATTTATTATTATTATTATTATTATTATTATTATTATTATTATTTATATAGTATTAAGTCCTCTATTTAATTTATTTTAGTATTTTATTTAATTTACATAATATTAAGTCTTTGATTCATCCTATAAGTCGGAGCACTTCAATATAATTTTAGTTTGTTTAAATAATAAAAGTTCTACTTATAAATAAATATAGAACTTTTAACCTGAAAGTCTCTCATTTCAAGAAACTTTCTCGTTTTCAAGTAAAAATTCTAATTTGATTGTGAATCTGAAATATTTTTAAGCCCAAAATGGCAAGCAAATTAAAAAGGAACTCAATAGTTTTCATGATTTATAAATTATTAATAATTACTTTAGTTATAATTGAAGTTCAGCATCTAAATAAACCTACAAAAACCTCAGAAAGGTTTGAAAAAATTTTAAGGAAGGCTAAAAACCCTTTTTTTAGAATAAAGATAGACCTTTTCCTTGCTGTTAATTAATAATATAATTATTATTTAATTTTTTTTCCTAGCCTATAAACTATGTTCCTTTATATGAAACGATAATTTGGTTTTAGCTTAATTTCCATTATAGTTAAAAGGAATATTTTAATATACAATATAATACCTTAATATTAACCAAAACAAAGTCCTACCTTCTTCGTTACAGTGTCCCAGTCACAGTATGTTGTCGTTGGCTTTGGAGCCCAGTTAATTTGGTCATCTTCCATGATGTTTTGATAATGTGGCTGAAGCTGGAACGGCGGACCCAATCGCCCGCCAGTCGTGGTCCTCCACTGCTGCAACGGCCCTTCCTCGCTCTTTTCTCCACTCCACTCAGGAGCTCCTCTGGGTGGGGGGCTCTTTTGGAGTCTCCTCTGAAACTCTTTTCTTATTTTTGTTCGCTGCTGGTCTGCGCACGAAATTCTTGTCGCCGCGAATAATTACATAAATCAGCGATTTTTAAAGCGTTTCGAGTTTCCAACTGTCAATACTCGCTGGAAGAGAATACAGAAAAAATGCGACAGAGAAAAAATCAACCAGAGATACTTTGTCAAACCGCAGAGCTTGTCGGCTTTTTGAGCGCTGATTACTAGGGATTATAAGAGCACCTAAAAAATATTAACACCTCTTTCCACAGAGTTCCCACAGAAAAATCCCAGATTTCTGGCTAAAAAGGTAGCTGCTTCACACCTACTACGAAAAATAAAAGAAGGTATACTATCCTTCTTTGCCAATCTGTCAGCAATTCAAAATTAACAACAAAAGACATGATTTATTTGGGGCCGCTTCTGATGATACTTGATTGATTTTAAGACCTGAAATTGGTAATAAAAAAATAAGAAGAGATCGTAAAAAAAAGGAGATCCACTCTCAGGCTGATGAGATCTTCGTTGAACCGACAGTTGCGGTGAGTTTTTGATGCGCTTTTATAAAGGCAGTTTCCGTTTTTAATTTTTAATTTTTTTTTTTTTGTATTTAATTTGTGTTAAAAGCTTGTGGTTTGGGACTGCCAGTCAGTCAGCTGTTCCTTAAGAAGCGTGTCGCTTTTCCCATTAAAAAAACTCTTGAATTTTTGAAGTTTTATATGATTTACTTATATATTTTCCATGTGCACAAATGTCGAAAATGTTGCCCCACCAAAATGGATGAATTTTTCTTTTTTTATGTTTAATTTTCCTTCAGTTTTCTTATGTTTTTCTTTTTTGTTTTCTTTTTCTTTTAGCAAATGCGGCTATTCCCCTCACAATCATAATTACGGATGCTTGGTTATCGAGTATATCTCATCCATTTGTTTAAATATTTTTGTGTTGTGTGTTAATGATTAAGTTCACATATTATGCATAGTTTTGTTTATATATATTTTAAAATATATATTTATTTATATGTGTTTATATATATATATATCTATATATATTTGTATCACCACGAACACACATAATAAATACAAAATCAAAGATTCCTTTAAATGTTTATGCAGTTTATTGTTTATGGCGGGGTTAGCTAACGATTGGAATCTTCTTCTGTCTCACTTTCCCATGGCTTTATTTTCAGATTTTCTGTTTTCTGTAATTATTGCAACTGTATGAATGCCAATAACATGCTTGGGGTCTGGGCTTGAACTTCCACTTCGATCTCTTAGGCTATATATAATTCTTATATACAATGTACACATCATCATGCATGGTTAGGATTTCTATATACACAAGCAACAACTCTGTCTCTGGCTGGTAAAGTTCGGTTCCAAATAATATATATGTATATGTATTTGTGTATATCTCTTTACAAACTATAATTCCCAACTAATTCTGTATGATCTCTGTGGTTGTATCTCTTGTTATTGGTAGGTAGTTCTGTTCTGCTGTTTTGCTCTCTTTAAATTATTTATTATCTCTCTTGCTATCTCTCTCTATCGCTTCAATTTCTCCATTTTTCAATTATTATTGTGCTGCACTGCAAATGGGTTTTCGATTGATTTATTCAAAAAATGTAATGTAAATATCATTCATTGCCTTTGCTAATTGTTTATCTGTTGTGTTTTTTTGTGTGTGTGTGTATATATAGTGGTTGTATTGTATATATGTAACATTTTGTCGGGTCTCTATATGCGACTATATCTCCTCTATATACAGCTAAAAAAGATGCCTCGCTAATACTGTCCTGCTCTCCCTCGTTGCTGGGAGTTGCTCTCTATTGGATCCCTCTCTGGATATGTCCCAGCCTTCGGCTCCTTGCTGGGTTCCCCCTCCTCCTAGGCTGTCTTGATTATTTTCTTTAAATTTAAATTAGCAATTTTTCCATTTGAATTTCGATTTCGATTTGATTTTAATTTTTTTTTATTTTTCTGTATTTGCGATTTGCCAAAAAGTTTATGGTTTACGACGATTGAAAGAGTTACCAAACTACAAGTACACTGAAAGTCAGAGAGTCAGTCCAAAGACACTAGAAGTACTAAGATAAGTAACGACCAAACATTTGATTTGAAATATGCGAGCCAATTTTTTGCAATTTTTGGGTGAGCTCTCGCGCTGTCCTGCTCTTCCGCTCTCCCGCTCTCACAAAGTTGTGTGCGTGTGTGTGTACATACGGATTAGGCTGCATTGATACAGCCTAAGCAAAAAATACGTGTGCAAAAAAATCGGATGGCGTTCGGCGTCTTAGTACTTCAAGTGCCTCTGGTCAGTCCCTCCGAACCTACTTTTTATGCGGCATGCATTCCAAATTGAAGGGACACTTTACACGGTATAAATAATTTAATACATTTAATTTAATAATTTTGTTTGCCTTCTCTTCTCCATTCACATTTACAAATCTTGCTTGTCCCATCTTCCTTCCTCCTTTTTTCGAGTATAATTGTTTAGCTCTATATATTTATATATATAATACGCTTTTAGATACAAATGTTTTTTTTTATAAGTACAAAATACATGTTTAAAAACTTAAATGAGCAGCGCTACCTCTTCGTTGATTCTCTTTTTGTTTATTGTTAAATTAAGTGATAATTTAATGCCCAAAAAAGAAGAAATACTGGTTACACACACAATGGAAATTGGGGGGCGTGGTTGGGGCTTGGGGGGAGACAGCTTTTGTACGTGTCAGCTTCAGCGGCTTCTCCTGCCTCCTCCTCCTCCTACTGCTGCTGCTTGTAAATGGCTTCTTATGCTTTAAGATCTCTCTCGCTCTCTCTCTGCTAGGATTAGGTTTAATGTATAATTAAATAGTTATTGTTTATACTTTTTTTTCTTTATATATATAAAAACTAAATACAATTTGTCGCTCGCTTGTTCGCCTTGGCTGTGGTGATTTCGAAGCTTGAACGTGCTAGGACGTTGAATACTCTCGCGTGTTTATCTTTATATATATATCTACTATAACTATATATATAAATATATATATATATATATATTTTATATATTAATTGTGTGCTTCCTATTGCGTAACTCTAGTCCCCCTATTTATGTACAATCTCTCTGCTGCTGCTGCTACTCCTGCTTAAACTCTAATCTCTAATCTCTTGACCAAAATTGTGCTGCTTCTGTTAATGCTGTTGTTGTTGTGTTTGTTGTGGTTGTCGTCTCCTCTCCTCCCTCCTCCTCCTCCTCATCCTCATCTTCCTGCGTCGCTATCAGGGTAACCATCTCTATGGGATGTGTGGCTGTTCCAGCCATGCTGGTGGCTATGGTGTTGTTGCCACAGGATCAGGAGTGCTTGTCCGTCAGCTCATTCCAACGCAACTCAAAGAACTTGCGCATGCCATGACCCGCCTTGCCCACAGGGGAATCATCCTCGTTGAACATTTCGCAATTGTCAAAGATCTGTCGGACATCCACGCAAAAGTCCTCGCGGGTTTTGTAGCTGCAAGGGAAGGGGGGGTTTAATAATATATTAAAATAAAGAACATATTCCCTCCCAACTCACCTCAAATCCAGCAATCTCTTCTTGATGGTGGACAAATCCATGGGAGATTTGATTATTTTGCGATATGTGGGAAACTGTTTGGTATTCACGGGCAATAGAAATGGCCAGGAGTCCTCATGGAGCTGTGAATGATACAAATTCCATTATAAGCCACAATCTTTAAAGGATTTCTTAGCTCAATTCCCACCTCCATTTCCCCTAGCAAGGTCTTGCAGACGGCCAGCTCCTTCATCAGCTTCTTGGTGGCATGCTTCTCCTTCTTCTCCTGCTTCAGCTTCTCCTTGGCCTCCTGCATGGCATGTATATTGATGGGTGGCGGTGACATTTGTGTGCCTGCTCCGGCTCCTCCTCCCCCTATGGCTGGCGGCGAGGGCATGGTCATCAGCTGATGATGTTGGGGCGGCGACTGGCAGGCATTTACATGGAGGGCGGCGGCGGCGGCGGTGGTGGTGGGCGAGGCCTGCATTATCAGAGGCGTCGGCGGCGGCTGCAGGGGCCCGGGTGGCGGCGGTGGCGTGGGCACCGGGGTCGGTGTTGGTGTCCTAGTGCGCGTTGGCGTTACGGCACGCGGTGACATGGCAAACTGCATGGCTGGCACGGGCGAGGGATTCACCAAACCCGCCGCTGGAAATGGCGGATAGGCTGCAGCTACTGGATAGCTGGGCAACACATCCTCCGTGCCGTTGTTGTTGTTGTTGTTGTTCTGAAAGCGGCTGCTGCCATCGACCGAATTGGTGTTGATGTTGATGTGCTGCTGCTGCGGCGGCTGCTGCTGCTGCTGCTGGTCATCAAAGTTCGTTACCGAGGCCACCGAATGCGCCGGACTGCAGAGGCAGAGCAGAGCTGCATTATAAACTGGACCCGGGACCTTGTCGTCCACCGCCGCCCCCTCAGCCGCCCGCAGGCCCCCCACACACTACTCACCTCAATGGCGCCGTTGATAGCGAATTCATAGACTCATCATGCGAGGAGTTCAGCGACTGATGATGATGATGATGCGTATGATGCGAGTGCGAGGAGTCACCTCCTGCCAGTGGCTGTATCTGTTGCTGCTGCTGTTGCTGCTGCATATCCATGGCTCCTCCTCCATGTGGCTTGTTGCTACGCTTGGCTGCCGCCGCTCCACCATCTCGCTCCCTGTTGTCCCTATCCCGATCCCTTCTAGACTTGCTGCTGCTGCTACTGCTGCCACCGCCGCCCGTGCTGCGTTTCTTGGGCGGCGGGGCGCGTGAGATGCAGCCATGGCAGTACCACTTGCCGCGTGGCACCTTCAACAGCGGCGGAATGTAGCAGTCGGCGTGATAGGCACGCGGACACAAGTCACAGTAGATCATCTTGCCCACGGGAGAGGGACGATGACCGCCACAAACGATGCACTTGCGCTCATTGGTGGCCTTGTTGACGCACTCGTAGCAGTACCTGGAAGAGAGTGGAGAGAGAAGATGACAGAGATTACAAGAGGATTATCAAGAGGATGCTCAGAGGAGCAGGGTTTCAGGTGGTAGTCCAGGGAACAGAGAGAGAGACAGACAGAGAGAGAGGTGCCACACACAGTTTTCTCAACGGTTAACGATCAACGATCAAAAAACGCTCAACAAGACAACGCGGATTAATGTGTGAGGGATGACTGAGCAGGAGCAGTAGGAGGAGAAGGTGGCGGAGGAGGAGATAGATATAGATATAGAGCTACTCACCAGTCGCCATCGGGTATGTTGTCCATCTTGGGCTTGAAGCAATACGTGTGATAGCCCTTGTCACAGCCATCGCACAGCAGAAGCTTATCCTCGTTCTCGCCGGATGTGCAAAACTGGCAGTTCTGTAAGGAATATTTCGAATATTTTCTAGAGTTTGGATTGCCGGAGGAGGAGGAGGAGGAGCGTCTCCTAGTATCCTTCTTGGTCGGAGTTGGAGTCTGTGGTGTGGCAAAGTCCGAGTCGGAGTCCGGGGATGAGGATGAAGTAGTAGAGGATAGGATTTGGGATGGGTTTTGTTGGCTGGTTGGTTTCTGCTTGGTTTTCTGCTGTTCCAGCTGCCCCAAAGCCTTTAGATTGATTTTGATGCTCAGGGGGGACTTCTTCTGGGGTGTTTTCTTCGGGGTTTTCCCATTGGCGGTGGTCAGTTCGGGCTCCTTATCCTTTTGTTGCTTCTTCTTGGGTGGCTTTCTCTTCGTTGGCGTTGCTGTTGCCTGCTTTTGGGCGCTGCCCTTCTTCTGCTTCTTGCTGGACTTGTTTCTTGTTGCATACTTTTCGGAGGCCAAGTTCGAATTCGGTTGGAAGTTCCAAGTTCGAGTTCGAAGCGGTTTTTCGTTTCGTTTCGTTTTTTTTTTTTTTGGTAGGGGAAGGTGTGTTTTTTGGTGGAGGGGAAATACGGTCGTGGTGGATTTTTCGGTTTGTTTTTTTTTTCGGTTTTGTAACGGGTAAACGGTAACGGGCAAAAACATAAGCATTCATGTTTAAACATGTGTAATGATGTGTTATATGCATGTAAGTGTGTGTATGTGTGTGTGTGTAAGTATGAAAGCATTGTTTTTTTTTTAGTTATTTCAAAACACCATTTAAACACCACAAAAGAACAACAACAAACAAGTCGAGCATTCAGAGCAAGAGACAAGAGTTTTTTTGTTTTGTTTTAAGGAAATCAAAAACATAAAACAAACCCGAAGAAGAAATGAAGAGAAAAAATGATATTTTTAATTAATTTCAGGCATTATTTAAAAGGCAATTTCAAAATGCAATTAGTTGAGGTATTTTTAGGGTTAATTCTAGATTTTTAAACTACTTTGGAAGGCTATAAAGTGTGTGGGAAAAGCAGTCGAAATATTTTATTATTTTATTAACAAAAAGTTTTACTATAAAAGAGAGAATTAAACAAAAAGAGAATATTAAACACAAAAAAGTGCTAAAAGGCTTAAAATATATTAAATTTATTATATTTAAAACTATGAACTAATTAAAACGTTCTATAGATGGTTAAAGAAACGTATTAATCCAATTTTATATCATGTTTTAAAGCATATTATAATTTGAGGTTACTTTTTAATAAAAACAAGTCTTGAAAATTAAATTAATCTAATTAAAAAATGGTTTGTGGAAAATTTGTCCCAAAAATCATTCAATTATGAATTATATCAACAATTAAAACGAATTATATCAATTATATTATATTAAATTATTAATTATCTCAACAAATAATTTAAAGCATTTAATTTTAAGCCATTTAAACTGATAAATATCAATACAAATTAAACTTAAGCCCCCCCATTGAAAAGAAATATCCCCAAAAAACCAGATAACAACCTTGCAATAAGCTCATTTCCTTTAAAATTCCAACCTTATCGTGTTAGTTGTGAATTAAATCAAGTAAAATAATGCAATGTGTGTACAAGTGTATGTGATTAAGGTGTGTGTTAATGAATTGTGTTACTGATGAGTATTAATGAATAAGTGCAACAAAAACAACAGGGAAATGGAAGGACCACAGAGGGATATTAAAAGAATCGAGAGGAAGGTGCCAAGCTGGTAAAGGGGTCTCAAAGGGGCGCTACAAACTACAAATCAAGAGGTTCCTCCAAACCCAATCTTACCGCTTTCATGATGCTCTTGTCCCAGGCCACGCAGGATTCCAGGACATACAGCGCCATCGCCAGCTGGGCGGTGGTGTGGGAACGCGACACTGCATCACGCCACTGCACCAAACCCTTCGGTATATTCTCCACCTTCTCATCGCGATCGCTGTCGCAATTGCTCGCCGGCGAGGCATTGCCCGAGTTGGCTTCTCCACTGCCCGGATCACAGGGTGTGGTAACACCTCCGCCACTGGGATTCACGACTCCTGTCGAAGAAGATGCTGCTGCTGCCGCTGCCAGAGCCATGGTTCGCTCGTTAAACGATGAGGGATTGAGGCTATTGTTGCCTGTGCCCGTTCCTGATCCCGATCCCTGCGCCTGTTGTTGTTGCTGCTGCTGCTGTTGAGCCAACTGTTGCTGCTGCTGCTGCTGCATCTGCAGAAGATATGCTGCCGCGGAGGCTGAGTTCTGGGTCTGTGTTGTGGTATGCTGATTCTGGGCAATCACCGCCAAGTGAGCGTCTCCCGTCTGAGAGCCGAGAGGCGGCTTCAAGTAACGCCGCTCGATATTCGCCTCCAAATCGATGATCCTCTCGCGTATCATGGGTATAATGCTCACGAAATCCTCCTCGCTGACATCCTCCTGGCTGGAATCGAGGGTTAGTTCGCTTTCCACGCGATTGGGCAGCTGCCAGTTCTTGAGCTGCATCGAAGCACTGGCCACCTTGTCCTCCAGCGACTCCAGCTGCTCCAGCAGAGCCAATTCCACACGTTTAGCCACCTTAGGGTTCCAATCGCCAGTCTGGTCGGGCATCAAGAACTCCTCCGAGTGCTCAGGATCGGACTTGAGTTGATAGCTCACGCCCAGTGGCTGTTCGAGGCCCAGGAATCTCTGGAGATTCTCCTGCAGTTCGCGTTCCCTCAATCCCGATGGATTTAGGGTCTTGAGAAGCTGCCGCAGCTTCTGATCATCGTCCAACTGCCACCAGCCGTAGCGCTGTCGCCGCGGCACATAGACGCCATGGACGCGCTCTGGAAAGCCCGCTAGCTTCACCTGCTCCAGCAGCCGGTGCTCATCCGGGGTCATGGACAGCGGCAGCGGTATGTCAATGGGTATGTACGTTTGGACGCTGCTCAGCGACATGTTGGCTATGTTGTGGTAATAGGCCTGCGACAATGCCTCATCCAGGCGCAGCTCAATCTTGGGCTTCACATCTGCTCCAGCTCCGGCTGCTGCCGCCTCAGTTCCCCCTCCTCCCCCCGTGTCCGGCGGGGCATCAGAGCGCAAGCGAAAAAACTTGTCCTTAGCAGCTCCGGTTAGCTCCTCAGCATCCGCCTCGCCGCCTCCGGCGACAATCTCCTCCTTATCCAACAACTTTAGCTTGGTGGCGGCCCTCATCTCCTCATCATCTTCAGTCTCATCGTCGACCTGGTGGTGGTGGTGGTGGCGATGAGGAGAGCCCAGACCGTTTTTTGACTCCACCTTCGTGTGGGCCACCTTGCTGTTGTGGTACTCCTCCATTTTGGCCAGCATTTGCTTCTCGTCGAGGCCGCTCAGCGAGAAGATGCACTCGTGACCGAGCTTGCCAGCATCCACCTTGCACTCGTCCATGGGTATGGAATAGTATTGCATATTGTTGATCAGATCCCAGGGATGACCCTGCAGCTGCAGCTGGGCAGAGCAATTGTGATTGGCATAGCCATGCTGCAGTTCCTGGGCCACCTGGCCGCCCTCCTCCGCCGGCAGTTCACTTATCAGGGGCACTTCCCGCCGCACAATGGAGAACCACTTGGGTGTGTCATCGGCACTCGTTGTGGAGACTATAATGCAATCATCTTCCTTCTTAAGATCCTCCAGCTTGATCACATGCTGCGGCTGCGGCGGCTGCTGCTGTCCCAATCCCAGATTCAAGCCCGTTTCCAACTTATCACAGTTGTTGCTTCCATTGTTGTTGTTGTTATTGCTATTGTTGTTATTATTGTTGGTGTTGTTATTGTTGAGAGTGACACTAGGCGGCATTAGGTTGCCAGGCATGGCTGGTATCTTGATCTCCGCCTCGAAATCTGTCTTTGTGGCAATCATAGTCGTTGGGGGCGGTCCCATTAGCTCCATTTCCGACTTGACCTTGATTTCGGGACGGGGTGGCGGTGGCTCCACCTTGGGCAGCGGCGGTGGCGGTGCCACATCATCATCGTCATCGCCTAGATCCACAATTTCTGGCTCCACCTTGTTGATTTCTGTGACATCATCATCGTCGTCATCGTCTTCCTCATCCTCATTGCCTTCACCTTCATCATTGTTCTCTTCCCGATGGGCATTCGTCTCCGTTTGCTGCTGTTTCTCTTCTGGATTCTGACCATCCTCTTGTGGCTCATCCACCTCCATGGGCTGCTGCTCCTCTTCGAGGTTGCTTTCCTTCTGCGCCTTCTCCTTTTCCGTTTTTTCCTTCTCCTCCTGCTCCTTTTCGCTGGCTGGTACACCTTCCTCCTCCTTCTTCTTGTCATCCATACCCTCCAGGGCCTCATGATAGCCACATATATCATTCTGAGCCGACTCCAGGGCTTCAATAAAGATGCCACCCGCCTTGGGCAGCTTCCAGTAGCGTCGCCAGAAACGATCCTGACCGAAGCAGGCCGCTCGCAGCTGATTGGTGCTCTTCTCCAGCGCCTCCTTGCAGTTGAGCGAAGCCCTTACTATCTTGTCCAGCTTCTTTTGCAACTCATCGGCACTCAGGCGATTGTCTTCGTCCTCCTCGACATTGGTGATCTCCGAATCGAGATCGGAGAGATCGTCATCAATGATGCTGACGTCGTGGTGATGATGATGATGCTCATCATTGATGGAGTTGCGAGCGCCGCTCTTCTTGGCCTGAAGCAGGGCATCGGCAGCCCCTCCTCCGCTGGCGGTTGTGGGTGTGCTGGAGCCATTGTGCTGATAGGTGGGCGTCGTGGTCAAATCCTGTTTGCTGGGCGTCAAGCTACTGTTGTCCCCGCCGGGCTGCTGGTTGATGCTCTTGGCGGGACTCACAAGGGAGTCCTCATCCACCACGCTGTCTACCTCCATGGGTTGCTGCGGAGGTTCCTTGACTGGTGTAGCCTGTTCATCCTGCTCCTGATCCTCTTCTTGAGGCTTTTCTCCATTTGGCGAGGCACTCTTAGCTGCCCCTTCGCCATCGACAGCTGCCACACCCTCCGCTTCTGCCGCCGCCGCCTTGGCTGCCTCTTCCTCCTCGGCTGCCTGCTTCTGCCGCTCGGCATCCAACTTCTGTTGCGCCACGAGCGCCTGCATGGCCGCCTCCCGCTCCGCCTGGGCCCGCTCATAAGCCTCAATGCGTGCCTTGCGCATATGCAGGGCCTTGTACTTGCGCACCTTCATGTCCGTCATGTACTTCTCCTTGCGCATCTGGGCGCAGGTCTCCAGGCTGCCATCAATCTGTCGCAGCACAGCCTTGTTCATCAGCAGATCGTTGCAGAGGTGCGCAAGCATTTGAGCCTTTCGGGTGGGATTCAAGGCCACGAACGGGCGATCCTTGAGCGACTGCGACAACTTCCAGGTGTCGTTCTCGTGCAGGAGCTTATAGTACTCCTGATTCTTGGCCGAATGCGAGTGCGTGGACGAGTCAGCGTCCAACTGATGATGATCGGGCACTCGTCGCTCTCGCTCGCGATCCACAGTGATGCCATGCATCTGCCGCACTTCACCTGTGGCCGTGGCATACAGATAGATA
Organism: Drosophila baimaii; assembly: GCA_018874675.1. NCBI lineage: Eukaryota > Metazoa > Arthropoda > Insecta > Diptera > Drosophilidae > Drosophila > Drosophila baimaii. The sequence continues at coordinate 37,118 of JAEIIU010044821.1, read as the reverse complement.
CGCAAAATCTCCGAAACATTCGAGTTTGTTATGTCAGCGTTGCGCAACGACTGACCCAGCAGCGTAGTATGCCTGCCCGGATTGGGCACACCCGGATCCTCAATGGCACACACCAGGAGGTGCGTCATCACCGACAGTAACTCCTCCTCGGCATCGGCACAACTGTCACTGATCAGGGCATCGTGTAGATTCTGCAACGACGGCAGGGACTCCATGTCAAAGCCCAGGGTCTCGCCAAAGTTGTGGAGGAACTCGAAGACCATCAGCAGGTCGGCCATGGCCTGGCCAGGCAGGCGGTTGCCTGCAATTCGCTCTAGCTCTGGAATGACCAGGTCCTGTGGCAGTTCGGAGTCCTCATTGGGTCGTCGTATCAACTGCAGGATCTCAGCATCCCGCTTACGCTCAGCCATGCGACGTTCGCGCAGGAGCAGACGGTCTAGTACCAGCTGATGCTTCTTCTTTTCACGCTCCTCAAACTTGCGACGCAGTTCTAGCATGCGGATTAGGTTCATGTGCTGGCGACGACGTTCGCGTTCCTTTTTTGGGTGAAAAATATTATTTTTAATTATTATTTAAATTATTTAAAGATAATAAATCAAAGATATCTTACCATTTCCGCAGCCAATAGCATTTCCTTTTGTTTTTGCATTTCCTAAAGTAAAGTTTAGGTGAAAAAAAGGGTTGATTTTTAATAAAATAAAATAAAATACTGAAAATAAATAACTGATACTGAGAGAAGATAATGGATGTTGAGCTGACAAACACAAAATAAGCAGGTTATTCCCCAAAAGGCCCCACAATTTATATAATATAAAAACCAAAATCTTCTTCATAAATCCTTAAATTAATTTAAAATTTGTATGGGAAGCAATTCTACGAATTTAAACAAAGTTCTTAGTCCTAGAAAGCCCAAAACATCACCTGCCTCCTCTAGTATCAGTTTATAAGGAATATATAATTATATATCTAATATCTTGTCTTAAATAAAAAATGCCAACAAAAAAATAATTTTGATAAAAACAATTTGAAAAACCCTATATTTAAAAAGCAAAAGCCCAGAGCTCGTAAATACAAGTTGAAGAAACTGTTGATCATCTAGGGGGGGTTTTTTTATTTGAGGAAAGGGTGGTCTTGGACAATGACTTAATAAAAATTTTAATCATTTTATATGAAAATATACTTCAAATAAATGTTGTTTGTATGTTTTTTGAGGAAAAAACATTCTTTTCATGACAAAGTTATTGGAGGAGCTTCATTTAATGATTATTCTTGATTATATAGGGGGGAGCGAATCCAAAATCATGAAAAATGTAATTACCTAATATATATAAAAAGCACCTTATATTCGCTTATGGTTTTATGTAATATATAGAAACCACCTTATGTTCGTTTATGGTCTTCAGTTGAATATTCTCAGTTAAACTACAATTTTTTACGCTCTTTGAGTGACAACTTAAGGAGAGCATGATGCGATTTTGTTGAGCGTTAGCTCTACTAATGAAAGTAGGCTGAAGCACACTAGAAAAGGTTTTTAAATCAAATACTAAACAGATATATCATTCGTATATATATTTAAGCAGACATAAATAATATATATCTATAAATATATTAACAGATATTATAAAATATAATATTCATTATTATTGACAAGCTTAAACAAAGGCAAAACTTATATTTTCTTAATTTCCCTCAACAACTTTTGGGAAAACCCTTACAAAAAAAGAAAACTAAAGACCATATGGAACCCACAGTTAATATCTCCATGAAAAACCCGCTTCACCTGCTATTTACGAGCTCTAAGATTAAGCGAAGATCCCCTCCCCAGCACCCAAAACGGATTCGAAACGGATTACACATATAAACGGACAGGACATGGAGTAGGTAAAGGTAAAGGCTTGTTTGTGTTCGTTTTGTACCTGTTCCTTAGCTAAAATGGCCTCCTGACGACGCTTCTCTTTCTCCTATATTTTGCAGCAAAATAAAATACAACAAATTATGCAGAGATTCTGGCACAACAAGGCAAAAGCGAAGTGAGCTACTAACCTGTTGCTTCTTGAGCAATTCCTCCTGCTTGAGTCGATCCAATTCCTCCTGGCGCTTCTTGCGCTCCTTTAAATTGATATTAACCAATTAATCTCTATAGATTCCATCCCCAAACATCACCAAAAACTCACCTCAACAGCCTGCTGATTCTTCAGCTCCTTCTCCTTGCGCTGCTGCTCCAACTTGGCATTCTTCTCCTGTCGCGCCTTCTCCTTATTCCGGGCCAGCTCTTCCTTTTGCAGCTTCTTGGCATCACGCATGGCCTGCTGCTGCTTGGCTATCTCTATGCGCTGCTCCACATTGAGGGTTTGGCGGGTAAAGACCTTCAAATCCTCCAACCGCTTGGCCACATCCTCATCCGTCATTCGTATATATTCACCATCATTGGCATATGGCGGTGGTGCGGGCTGCAAAAATGATCCAACAATGGCTCGCGCTGAGAAGCTAAAGTTCTCACGACTCAGATTCGATGGCTGCTGTTGCTCCAGGATCTGTGGGGGATTGAGGGAATTATTAGTGGGGGTTTTCAAGAGAGTGGAGAGAGGGGAAGAGGATTCTAAGAGTTTTTTTCGACTAAATAGAAATTTCGCCCTACAAACTCACAGCAAAAACCTGTCCAATGCTCTTCAAGGGCGCTGTGCTGCCACCCGGCGCATAGTAGGTCACCTCGCCACGGATTTGTCCCTGCTTGGTCAAGCCACGGATCACGGTCTCACGCTTCCAGCCAAGCTCCAGGGGCACCCTTAGCTCTGCCACATTTAGGATATTGGCATCCTCTGACTCTGACTCTGAGAGGCCACTTTCGGCAGCTACACTCTCCGAATCCGTGGAGGTTTCCATGTGGGCATTCGCCTCGCTCAGCGCCAAGCGGATTTTCTCCTGGGAAAGGGAAGATTATAATTAAAATCGGTTCCCTTCATTAGTTTTCGGATTAACTTACTATATCAGCGCCTTGTTGAAGCAGCTGCTGGGTGGCCAGCATGGGCTTGAGGCCCACAGCTCGGGATTGAGCTAGCAGCGAGGCCACAGTGTTCTTCTTAGGCTTGGACACGCCACGACCCAGATTCCTGGGACGTCCCTCTTTGTAGGAGGATGAGCCGCCGCCGCCTCCACCAGAACCCGACCCCGAACCCGATCCTGTGCCAGCCCCAGCTGGAGCTGGTGAAGTGCCACCGCTGCCCGAAATGGAGCCTCCTGGCATGCCGCCAGCTGATCCGCCTAATGCCGCCGTTATGGAACTCAAACTTTGCAGGCTATTCCCACCCTGACCGCCACTGGCCACCGCCTGATAGTCACTGGCCAAGCTGGCCAGCGCTGCACTGGAAGAGGAGGAGGATGAGGCCCCAGGATTGGTGCTCTTATCCGACGGCTTCATGGAAAGATTAAGCGGAGCATCAAAGTCATCAATGGTGATGGGATTCGAGGCAGAGCCCACAGCTCCGGCGGGCGGCAGGGCGGCGGCGTTGGCATTGTTGTTGTTGGCCTTCAAGCTGAGATTCACACCGCCGCCGCCGGACGTGGGAGCATGATCGGTGGTGGTCAGGTCATGGATCTCCTTGCTGCCCTTGCTGGACAGATTGTATGCGCCATTGGAGGTGATGGTTGGTGGCAGTTTAATGACCTCCACGCGATCACTGGCGGAGCTCTGGTTGAGCAGATTGCTTCCCGTTCCCGCCGAGGAACTGGAACTGGTGGTTGTCGCCGAGCTGGACTTGCTCACGCTCAACTGATCCAGGGGATTGCCCACTCCCACGCCCTGCAATCCTGCCAGTCCTGCCATGCCAGAGATTCCTGCTGCTCCAAGCATTCCCTGGAGCTGTGCCGCCTGCTGCTGGGCCTGGGCTTGGGCCTGCGCCTGCTGCTGTTGCTGTTGGTGGTGATGCTGCTGCTGCTGTGCCTGTTGCTGCGCCTGCTGATGCTGTTGCTGGGCAGCCGCTGCCATGGCTGCATACTCCATTTCGAGTCTAGCCCGTTTTGCGGGACTGAGACCTGGAAATGCAAGCAAAGAGGAAATGGCATTTGTGGTGCTATCGAGCTCTTTTTGTGCTTGTTGTGCCTGTTGTTGTGCCTGTTGGAGTAAGTGTTGTTCTGCTTGTTGTTGTTGGTGTTGTTGATGTTTCTGTTGTTGTGTGGTTTCTGTTTCGGATATAGTCTTTTTGCGACCACGCGATGTAGTACCAGGTATTTTGGGTCCCACGATGGAGGATGTATACTTGATAATCTCCGTATCCGGCGGCAAGCGTACTCCGAGCAAAGATGGATGATCACTGCCAGTTCTATATGGGAGAAGAGGAATACGGAGACATTAGATACATGTTTTTGGAGAGGATTCAATGCGCATTTGGGGAGAATTTCAAGGAGAAACTTAGCTTCTTAATGAAGCAACTTAATTCCCTATTTTCCCTAGGCTTAACTCACCCCATCATATAATCCTTAGCACTAGATCCTTTCCCTCCTGAACCCGAACTGCTGCCGCCCAATTGCTGCTGCTGCTGCGAGGCGGAAGAGGAATGCGGCGAGGACGTGATGGTGGCCGAGGGAGGCGCCACTCCTGTGCTGGCCGCAAATGCATTCATTGCCGCTTGCATACTCTGCTGTGGCGTCATTCCCAACGCGCCAAACTGTGACAACGAGTTAAGGGCATTGAGCGATGGATTATTCTTGTCCCGATCCTTGCCAGACGATGAGGAAGAGGCCGAGTGTGGTGACATCAGTGGATTACTGCTGGCCAAGCTGGGATGCATGCCGCCAAGCGATGCATTGCTGGCACTGACACTGGTGGAAGCCTTGCCACTGGACATAATGCCGCCGCCGCCCATTCCCATGCCATGGCCATGGAGAGAGGAAGAAGAGGATGAGCCTCCACCGCCGCCTGATTTCTTAGAGGAAGAACCACCGCCCGAACCCGAGCCAGAGGAGGCAGCAGCTGCCACAGCCTGCATGGCAAGCAGTTCCTTGTGCAAAGTCACCGGATCATAGGCAGACCCAGGATTACTGGCCATGCTGCTGCTGCTCGTCATGGTCGAGGGTTTGCCATAGGCACTGGCCGTGCTCTAGAAGGGAAAATGTAAAGAATTAATTAAATCCCTAAAGAGCAAATCCCTAAACTTACCTTGTAGCTACCATGCCCGCTGTTGGTGGATATCGAACCGCTGCCCGTGCTCACCGACTGCGGCATGCTGGTGCCCGGCACCACGCCAAATCCATGCATGCTGGCCAGCGCAGCCGCTGGATTATTGGCCGCCGCTGCTGCTGCCGCCGCTGCTGCCGCATTCAGGCTATTGGCCAGGCTCTGTTGCTGCTGCTGTTGCTGTTGGGCTGCACGCTTCTCCTTGCGCGACTTGTTTGACTTGCTGCCCGAGGAACCGGATGAGGAGCCGCCATTGCCACTGCCACCGCCGCCACCACCGCCTCCGCCGCCTGCGCCAAGAACGCCAGCACCACCGGCACCGCCACTTGAACCGCCAGCTCCGCCGCCACCCATGCCCATGGCTGCAGGACCAAAGGCTGCAGCCAGATCGGGATGGGGAAAGGGCGAAAGACCAGAGGCCTGCAGGCGGCTGAAGTAATCCTGGGCAGCTAGTTGGGCCATTGACCACCAGCCTGGAAACGAAAAGGCGAAAATTAAATTAGAAAATGTTTTTTAATTAAAAATTTAATAATCTTTCCTTTAAAATATTTTATAAACCCTGAAAGAAACCGAAAAAATAATTGTGCTTGACCATTTTTCACTGCCCCTGCTCAAGTTTAAGCAATTTTGGCCAGTGTAAAGCTAATGGCAGGCCGCTAAAAGCGCTTCTATAGGAGCGTTTTCTTCAAGTGCCTCGCATGACAAGCGCGGCACTTGCTGTTTTCAACTCCAAATGGAACGAAATAACATATAAATTACAGGGAATTACTTTTAAGATAACAAACTTAATATTTCTGCCGAGTGCGAATCGAACTCGCGTGTAAAATTAGCATATTGCGACGACGGACGACGCTTTAACGCCTTGCGCCACAAGCATCCGCTAATTTGTTGCCTCTGAAATTCTCTACTAAACTACGGTGGTGGTTGGTGGTGGAATGTGCCGACATTTTACTCACTTGCTGGATGCAAACCGGCCAAACTGGCCGCCTGTGAGGCAGCCACTGCCATGGTGTTCTGATGATGATGTGCTCCTGCCGCCGCTGCCGCTGCAGCGGCCATCGAGTAGCGATCATTGGCAGCAGCGCCTGCTGCATTTGGTAGCAAACCCAATCCTGCAGCGGCGGCGGCATTGAACTGTGAGTTAAATAGCGGATTGGAGGCCGCTGCAGCAGCTGCCGCTCCGGTGGGATCACGGCCCCAATAAGCTGGAAATAAAGGGGAGAAAATATAATAGAATATATTTGGGGATTATTAGCTGGAGCTGGACTTACCAAAGAGAGAGGCTGCATCTAGGAGCCCGGTGGGATCGTGGGGCCCCCCGGCTCCAGCGCCACCGCCCGCATTCGAATTTTTGTTAGAGTTTTTGCCATCGTTGCCGCTGCCATCGCCGGCATTTTTGTTCATGTTCAAAAGTACCCTTTAGTTTTCAACCCCAACTATTGTTGTGTGTGCGTTACATGCGTTGCGAGTCTGTAAAAATAGTAAAGATACACATTTTTGGTTAATAAATAGGAATATTTATCAAAATTAAAAAATAAAATTCAAATTTATAGTCTTTATCGATCTTTATAGGGGATACATGGAGACTAAGCATTCTATGACCTACTTTATACAATTTTAAAACCAGAAAAATGTTTATTAAAATAAACAATAAAATGCATTTTTATTTTCCATTATAACAGCCACTTCTAAATAAATATAAATAATCGAGCTTAAATCAATTAAAACACCAATTAACCGCACATTACAGCAAAAATAATTATAGTTAAAAAAATAACAATTTCCTCAGTAAAATTCCACCCATAGAAGCTCCACTGTAATTAATTAACGAATTAATCCCAAGACAGCACCAAAACCATTCATCAATCGGTTTTCCATTGGCCACTTTTTTTTTGCACCTCTTCTTCTTCTTCTCTTTACTCCGCTCTCTGTGTTGGCAATGCTGAAACGCTTGGGCGAAACTCGAGCACAAAGCATAAACTGCCGAAATATGAAAAGCAAAACAAAACTAAAAAAAACTACACGCCACAAAACGGAAGCAGAAGCCGCGCTCTCACTCTATCTCTTGGTGTGCGTGAGAGCGGCGGCAATGGCGTAAAGAGAGAAACTGTGAGAAAGAGCTCACCACTACACCTGCATATCGGCAGCAGAGCGGCGAATTCAACGCGCAGTTCAAACAAATTTAGCGGCGAATACAAATGTACGCACAATATTGCATTTTGTTAACAACAAATAAGGAAAACTAGCATTTTTCAAGTCATTAACCATATTTTGCCTTTGCTTTAGAAGTTTTACGAGAAACAAAACTAAAACCACACCAAATAAAAGGCAAAGAAAAACCAAGTCACACACACACACACACACATTCGTAAGCAGACTGCAGCAGCGGCGACTGCGAAAAGCAATGCATACACAAGGCGAAAAAAAAAAGAAAAATTTCGTTCACAGCATTTTGCACTGTTTTTTTTTCGTGCTCCCCAAACGAGCGTTTTTAGCACTTTTACAAATTCATTCATGAAATTTGATGCACAGCTTTATGGCATTTAAAGCGGCACACTGTCTGCTGCCTTTAAGCTGCTTGCTTTGTTTATTATTTTTTGGTTTTAATTTGTTGTATTACTTTCGCTGAGGGCAGCATTTAACGGCACTTTTTGTTTACACACAGGCTAATGCATTTTTGCTCGATTTAAAATGTACAATTAACAAAAATATTTACAAGCGCCGTTTAAGCGACGCGTCCGTCTGTGTTTGTGATTTCGCGGCGAATGAGTGGAGAGTGCCAGAGAGCGCGAGAACCGCAAGCGGCGGACCGTGTTACAAGTGGAAACGAAACAGCGAGAGCGAGTCGAGTGAGTTTAATGCGGAGGGGGAGTGGGAGAGAGCAAGAGAGGCGCGTTTGACAAGCAGACAGATGAATGGTCGCCGCTTTGGCTATTTCTTTTTGTTGTTGTTGCCACGCACCGTGGTTTGATAATTGCCCAGTTTTTGCATTGCACTCCTTTCCTTGCTTGCTGCGTTTTTGTTGTTGTTGTATTATTATTATTTTAGCTGTATTAATCACTTTAATGAGGCAACGTTTAGTCCGCTAAGGTGGAGCCCACTCTCTGTTCGCTAATAACTGTAATTGCGCACTCTTCTTTCCGCTTTCAGCTGCCTGCCGCCTGCCTTTCTTTCCGTCTTTTCCGTCTCTGTGCTTTTTTTTTTCTGTTGTCACGCATCGGCAGGCGACAGATGTGCGCTCTTATCAGGAGAAGGGGAAGGTGGTGGGGTGGGGTGATGGCAAAAGGGGTGGGGGGAGTCTGCGAATGAGCGTTCGCAATTTATAACAAGCAAGAAATAAAACAAATAGCCACAGCGCCTTAGCGTTACAGTGGAGATTGCCTAGGAAGAACTGAAAATAAACTTTAAAATTCTTGAAAAACACTTTAACAGTTTTTTTTAATGCCTTTGTTTTTTGACTATTTTATTAAGGTCTTTTTTTATTTAAGTATATGTTTTCTACAATTATATTGACCTATTAAAACATTAAATAAAAAATCCTCTTATGCAGCCGTTGCACTGTACTATTTTATGCCTTGGTCTTCCTCTTCTTCAACTTGGGCTTTGCCGTTGTTGGCTTCGGACCAGACCGCACAAGTGGAAGGGAGAGGGTGCTAGCGGGGTGGGAGCGAGCGAGCAATATGATTCGGGCATTTGTCTTTGACACTGCCACACTCCGCTGCCGCTACCGCTGCCTCTGCCAACGTCGCGGGGGCGGCAGCGCTGCTAGCTTTGACGCAGCCGATTGAGAAGGTGTGTGCGTTTGTTGCTGTTCTTGTTGTTTTCTTTCTTTGGTTTCTTTTTATTTTATTTTATTTTTTTCTTTTGCTTTTTGCGCTATATGTGTGTTTGTATTTGTGTGATTCGCCTCGCTCGCTCTCGCTGCCCACCTCTCTCCGTCACCCATCAATATTTTGTGAGTGACAGCGGCGAACAAATGTGAAATTCTTCTCATATTGTGCTGGCGTCACTCCACCGGTGACGGCCGCCCGACCCCTCCTCCTCCACTGACTCTTCTTCTTCTTGCTCTTCGGTTCTCCACCTCTTTTCGTGCCCCTACCCTTTTCGCTGTTTGCTCTTGATTATCTTCTCTTTCTAGCTCAATTGGCCGACTGTCTGTCCATCGTTCATGAGTTTGCGTTTTATTTTTTCTTTTTTTTTTAGCTGTTTTATTTTTTTTCTGTGTGTTTGGATTCGTGTTATATCTTACACACACTCAGCTAGCTACACACACACACTCGCAGATAGCGCCGCCGTCGTTTCGTTTGATTTGCCATTAAAAAAGTTTATGTTTTTTCGCTGTTTTTTCTTGCCTTTTGCCCCGGTCAATAAGTTCGAAAAGCTAATCAATTGCTCAGCAAAAAACAAACAAACACAATTGAACTTTTGTAATTCCAAGTTCTTCAAGTGTTATTTTTGTTTAAAGGTTTTTATGGTTTAAAAAAAAAAAAACTTAAATAGTTTCCTAAATTATATTAACCATAATAGATAACATTTATGATTAATTTTGCCCTTAATTTACAAAGCAAATGGTAATTAAGTGGTCGAAACAGCTGTGTAGTCTTTCTGTTTAAACACTTTAAACTAAGGTTATAAAGCAGTTAAGCAATATTTACTTTCCCCCCTCCTAGCATTTTAGCCCAGTTAGCAAAACACAAATGGCTTTATTCCCCCATTTTAAAGCTGAGGGAATTGCCTCAATTTAATTCTTTGGTAAATCGTTTTATTGAGCAATTTGATTAAATTAAAAGATTATGCATATTTCATGTCCGGTGTCTGTGTGTTGCATAAATAAAATTCACAATTTGATGGCCGGAGAATGCACGAAAAGCATTTAACGAGGGAAAAGCTTTAAAGGGCAGAATGAAAATGCCAGAGGAAATAGGAGGAGTATAAGGATTAAAGCTCAGATGAAGTGAGAAATATTTGTGTACAAAGTTACTTTCCTTAAACGAGAGATTTTAAAGTTATTTATATAGAAAAAGCTTTTTTTGACAAGTCAAGACAGAGAAAAGACAAGACGAGACAAGACAAGAAGCAAGAACCCATCATCTTCATCTGCATCCTTTGCTGGCCTTTCTCAGCTTTAATTTAAAGCTAAAATTAGTTGAAAATTCTAGCTAAATTCTAGACTATTATTAAATCGAATTTTACAGCATCGTTATGAGCTTTAATATCCAGAATCATAATCGATGGCAGCCCAGGCGCTGTAATTGATTAATAAAAAAAAGAGATGGAAAAGCAACAAGGGGAGGGAACTGGGAACTTGTTGCACTCGATCTGAGGGCGTTGCAGAAGTGTTTGGAAGAAAAAAAGGGAACAAGATAAAGTAAAGAAGGGGCAGGGTAGGGACAGAAGAAACGAGACTAAAGATCGCGCCAGACGATGACGCAGACTGCAGGCTGTAATTGCTGCTGGACGACGTTGGTTGATGGCAGGGGGCAGGGAAATAATGTCTGCAGTTGTTGCTTTTTGAGTCCAATAACCTCTCACTCTTCGGCTCACTCACCGAAGAAGCACTCACAATCTGTAATGTCGCTCTCTGTCTCTCTTCCATGACGCGGCGGACAAGAAGTCAAACGTGAATACGAAAAAATAGAGGCAAAAAAAGTGAACTCAAAACGAGAAAAAAAAACAACAACAACACTAGAGACGCCAACATAAAAAAAGAGCTGCCCCAAAGAAGAGTCTCCCCAAGCAGAGTCTAAAGAAATGAAGTAAGAAAAGCCAGAAGAATCTAAAATCCTAAAGAATTCCACTGCATAGAACGGGGAAGAAACAAAAAGAAGTGCAGGCTTGATCATGCAATTCGAGGTTTAAGCCTAAAATTGTTGGGGGGAACCACAGATAATATCTGGGAAATTCATTCATATAAAGTACATAATTGTTGTTTCATTAAGTGTGGGATACAAAAAAACACTTACTCATCTTGCCTAATTACAGACTAAGCTGCCATTGCATTTGTATGCTTGTTCAATTTAATTTAGATTTTTTCAAAAAAGAGCTTGTTAAATAATAATATTCGGACCCCTAAGCATCTTGGGGCTTCCATCTCATAATTAAATCATATTTAAATTACTTTATTTTGCACGAAGACTTGATTATATAGGGTGTGGTGAGGGTGTGGGAAAGAGTAGGTCGTGACTATATGAAATATAAACCACAGTTGCAAAAGGGCTTAGGAAATCTAAACTAACTATGAACTATGCTTTCAGTAAAGTGTTTTATAATTTATAATGAAAGAAATAACTTAATAATACTAGATTGAAAACACTAAATATTACGGTTTACCAAAAATAAACTAATAACTGTATGAAAATAGTTACTGAAGAAGAAGGTAGTCTCTTTTTGACGAAAGAGTCCGATTTTGTACAAATAATCAAGTTTATATTCAATTTTACATAAAAGTGGTAAGACCTTAAAGCTCCTTCTACAAATCGAAGATAGATATTTTCTTTGGGTAAATCCTTAGAACTTTTACTTTTGACACCATCTGAGCTCTTCTACTGTGATTGTTGTAGGCAAAATAAGACTTCGTTTGGCAGGAAAACTTTCCAGAATTCTCTCTCTTTCGCTCTCTCTCGGGCATGAGAGTGTGTAAAAGTTGTAAATAATATTTGAAATACAAAGGAAAACCCACTCGAAATGGAACAAACACGCTTCTCCTGTTGTGGTTGTTGTTGTTGCAGCTGCTCTTCTAGTTGGAATATATTATCGTGAAGGATATATAGCCGCCGCCGACCAGTCCTTTTGGGTAGGAAATTTTCCAAGGGGGGTTCTTTTTGGAGTGTGTCTGATTTTTGGGAGGTGGGTGGAAGATGGAAAGTGTTGTTGGGACGAGAAAATTGTGCAAAAAAAAAGGGACACACATAAAATGTAAACTCTGAACCGAAACGGGGCGTGTAACGAACGAGGGGTGGGTGAAGGGGGGTATAAGGGAGGAGAGCAAAGAGAAATCGTGGCCTGTCGCACAAAACGAACAGGAAACGAGCGTGCAAGGACACACAACTTGGCGTGGGTGGCAATGGGCAGTGGGCGGGCCGAAGTGAAGTGGCAGCAGTAAAACGAACCGAATGAGAATTGCAAAAAGGGAGGAGAGAGAGCGAGGGGGAAAGGAGAAAAAGAAGGTAAAGGCAGAAGGCGGAATCAGCAGAACAGCAAAACTAAAATTGAAAATGGCAACGCAAGGGGACCGACCGAGGCAGCCAGGGAAGCAGCAGCAACAACAACAACGATGCTGAAGTCGCACCCGCAGTCGCTACCTCTGCCGGCGCAGACGTCGATGGCGAACGCAGTGACAGCGACAGAGGCAGCGACCAGAACTAGTAATAACAACAACTACAACAACAGGAATGGGTGCAAACAAATGAATTTTATGCAGCGAGGCTTGGAATAACAACAACAATGGGAAGAACCAAAGAACCACCGCAGTTTCAGTTAGTTCCTTACAGTGGAGACTTCCTTGAAGGGAATCCAACATTTTTCTATAAACAAAACCGTACAAATTGTCAATAACCTGGTAGGGATTAAAGGAAAACTTTAATTTCTGCTATTAAAATGAAAATCGTTGCCCCATCATGGGTTTTTAGAACATGTTTATTCAAGTAAATATTTATGCATGCAATTTCCTGTTATCCACTATAGCGTAAGTCCACTGTAGATGGTGTATTTATGTAACGGTGTGTCCTCCTAGTTGCTGTTGTTGGAACTGCAGGATTGCAGGCGTGTGTGCGAGGAATGCATGGGACATGGGACACGGGAAACGGGATATGGGATGTGGGATGCGGTTGGAACAGAGGGAAGAGATGGAGGAGAGATGGAGAGTTGGAGCGGGTGAGCGGGTGAGCTAGAGGTGGCACAATGTTGGACAAGGGACAAGGGCTCCAAGTGGAAAGAGGAAGAGGAAGACAGAGAGAGCGCGCACGACCCATAAATTAGAGTGAGAGCGCGAGCTAGCTTGCTCCTGGCTGACTGTGCGAGTGAGAGCTGCAGCAGCAAATGCAGCCAAAAGGAGCAGGGAGAACGCAAGGGAGCCACCAACAACATTGATGTATTTGCAACAACAATAATTTCAAGGAGGAGACGCAGGAGCAAGGCGAAAGAGCAGAGCAGAACAGAACGGAACAGGAACAGAGCAAAAGTAGACAAACACACAGCGAACTCTTTCCCTCTCTGTCTCACTCACTCTCTCTCTCTCTCTTACTCGGTGGGCGCATTTTGTGGCTGCAATCCTTTCCTCCTCCTTTTGTCCCTCACACCTAGCCCTCCTCGTACTCTACTTCCACCACTTCCTGTCCCTCTCCCTCGTGCATCTGCCTCTTCGTGGCATTCGCAAAATGATGATAACGTGATGCAATTTCCAGTCATGTGCAGTTGACCATGTGCAGTTGCCAATTTATCCCAGCCACCTTGCTGTCACCTTTTTCCTACCTTGCTCTCCTTCTCCGCTCTGCCTGCTTCTTCTCTGTATCCCTTCTGCTTCTCCTCTCGCTGCTTCTCCTTACTCCTCTTCTTCCTCTTAATCAAGTCAAACAATAGCCAACTGACATCCCGCAGTGACATGCTCACTCCTGCAAGGACTTGCCCTCAAACTTAACCCTGTGATATTACTGTAACACCTCTAGTAACCAGTTACCTTGGGTAACTGCTAACTGTGAAACCACAAAAAAGTAATAAATCTTCTTTAAAAACAGTACTTTTTAATCTAACAATTTTAGTTTATGATACAATTATGAGTATTTTCTATCTTTAAGACGCTAGAAAAAAGAGATACAGTATGTCAATTATTTGTTTGCAAAGTAAAAACAGGCACGAAAATGTATTTTCAAGTGAATATTTAATGGTTTCACATTGTATTTATAATTTTTTTCAAATGATGTGGTGTTTTCAATAAATATTAACTAATAAGAGATCAAAAACTAACTTATAAATTCAATTCTTATAGAAAAAAATAAAAAACAAAGCTAAAAACACTCTGAATTCACAGTGTCAATTAATTAATTGCAAAATGCAAAGTTAACTTGAAATCTTAATCACACCACAAAAAAAAAAACAAAACTAAAATTACTAATATGTATTTAGTGTGTACATATACCACTTAAGTTATACATTTAAAAGCTGTCTAATTTTTAGTCTAATAGTTTACTGTTTAAGATTCCTTTTACTTTCCGATTTATTAACCGAACGTCAAATAATAACACCGACTGTAAAGGACAAAAAGTGTGCTGTAACTTCCACTCTTTTCTGCTCCATCTGAGATATGATATTAAATTGTAGTATTTTAATTCACGCTTTAAATTGTCACAAATTAAAGTAGTTATTTCTATAAAAAGTCACTTTTTACGAACTAAATCCTACAAAACCTTAAATAAACGCAATGAAAAATCCCCAGGCAACAACAACTGCTATATTTCGGGTTGTAATTAAATAATGTTAGATGTCACATAGGGAATTAAATACCCTGAGGGACCTCCTGGCAGGGCTTAACCCCCGAAATGTAATGTCCCAGCGAATAATATAAAGCCACCCCAAAAAAAATAACATGACTCGAAATATCCACAAATATTTCCGATGAATTTCGTCAAACGTTATTTCCCACAGATACTTGGCCACCGGCGAGGAGAGACAGACAGTGTGGCTGGCTGCGTTTACCGAAATATCTCGATAACTACCATGTGGTTTTCGCATTTACCCTCCCCCCTTCCCCCCGCTAACTGAAAAACCTCCTGCGATTACATATCCATGAAATCGCCAATCGCCAAAGTTGCACAACTGTACGCAGCAGCGCAGGCAAAGCTTTTAAATGTTGCTCGAAGCGGCGCGTTGCGGTGATTTCATTAGACGGCAAATACAATTAAAGAGCTTGTTGCACGTAATCTAATATGGACAGCGCACAGTCGCATTTCTATTTGAATTTGTGTTGGTATTAGTAGTATTTGTATCTGTATCCGTGCACTTCATTTCGCACAAAGATACGCACACAGCACAACACACACACACACACGCGTTCGTCCACACACAGCAATTTAATTAATGCTTAAATCAGATTATCCCAACAAAAGGCAGAACAGAACGTCAGTCAACAATGGGAGGGGGAGGAGAGTGGAGGTGGGAAAAGGATAACGACGAGGGGGGGAAAGAGACCAGCGCAAATGTTGATACTTTGTTAATTTAACAGATGGACATTTTGTAGATACATAGATACATTTTATGAATGCAATGTGGGAGGACTTTAAAAATAATAACAGGCAAGCTTTAAATGCAAACTAATTGAAAGATTAAGAGTGTATAGAAGTACCTTTAGGTACATTATTGGTGGTAAGATATTGATTATATATTATTAAGCACTTTATTAATGGAAAAGGCTACCTAAAATGTTTATTTAAATTCCAATTAGTTTAAAATATTATCTAGAAAGTGTAAACTTATTCTTGCTTTGAATTAAAGCTTCAAACCCAAATTAATTGAAAGGTAAAGAGTGTCTTATAGCATCATTAGGTACATTTTTGGTTAACAGATATTGTACATTTTATAAAACACTTTCTGAATGAAAAATACTACTTTACAATGTTTAGTTAAATTCCTAATAGTTTAAAACGTAATTTAAATTCGTAAATTCGTTCTTAACCCGAATTAATATATTCCCTAGTTTCTCCAGTTCCGTTTATCGTTGATTCCCAGTGTATACTCATTATTATTCAACTATTCAGTTTTGTCGCCTTTTGCTTTTGCTTTCATTTATTTCTCTTTGCCTTTAATCTTTTTTCTCACACACTTTATCGAGGAAATAAATTAATGATTTCTGTGTGTATTTCTTTTGTGATTTTTATGATTTCATCTCTTGATTTTCGGTTTGCCTCTTATTTTTTTTTTTGGCCTGGTTAACGCACACAAACTAACGGCAAGGAAATGAATTTGAAATGATTATTGAAATTTATGGGTCGGTCTCGTCTCTCTCAAAAGGAAAACCCGAAATGAAAAAAAGAAATGCACAATTATAATTTCTGTATTTTCCTACAATTTCTGCCACAATTTTCCTCACTTTTTTCGCCTGAAATTAAACAGAGAAAAGGCAGCGCAATAACAATAACAACAATTATGTATTTTCTATGAGTTTTTTCTTCTGTTTCTTTTTTTTGGGATGGATATGGATAAATGGATGGATGGATGGATGGGCGGATAGAGAGCGGCGACACGATGTGTGAGTCACTCTTTATATAAACAATGGCGTTGGCATTTTTGGTCAACTTCTCGCCGCGCAGCTGCTGTGACTGAAAGTCACTTAGCACTTTTCGAAAAAAAAAAAAATATAAAAAAATCAAAGGGGTTGGGGTGCAAAAAAGGGGGGGTTTCGAAATTCTGTAGCAAGAAAGCTAATGAACGACAAAGTCCGAAATGAAATAAAGAAAAAGAGTCAACATTTTTCAATTGAATCAGTTGGCCGAGCGAGACGGGGCCAGGCCAAAGAGGCCAAGAAAACAATTGACAGTCAGTCATCAGTCCAGTGCGTTGGAGGATTGTGTACAAGGGAGCAGGAGAGAAAGAGATAGAGAGAGTGGGGATACCGAAAGAAAGAGAGGTGCATAGTCTGGGCGCTGCTGCGCTTCAACAAATCCGGGCTAAAAAAACAAACGAAACTCGCCTTAAATCGAAAAGAACTCGTCGGCGTCTGCCGTCTATGTACCTTGGAACAGTGGAGCTTCAAGAAAAAGTTGTTATCATAAATTGATATTACTTTTTAGTGTTGTTCTTATTATACCCTTGCAGAGGGTTATAGTTTTCCCAATGATGTTTGCAACGCAGTCAAAAAGTCATCTCCGACCGCATTTTTAATCAGCATCACCAGCCAAGTCGATCTAGCCATATCCGTATGTCTTTTATAATACTTAACAAATTAAGTGCGCGAAGTTAGCTTTTCTTATTAGATTTTTAATATCTTTGTTACAAAAAAAAAACCAAATAAAACCCTTAATAATCCAAAACAAACCTAAATTTCTCTAAAAAAAAAAAAATACATGTAGATATTCACGCCTCATAGGTTCCCCTGTACTTTGTGTGTAGCGATGCAATTAATCAGATAGCAAAGCAACAACCAAAACAACAAAAAACCATCAGCTTGAACCTAACCTAACCGTAAATTATCGTTCACTGGCCAGGCCAAGTGCTGCCTTCGTTGTTATCGCTTTGCTTTTGCCTTTTTTCCAGGGCTCCCTCTTCCTCTCTCACTCTCCCTGTCACTCTCTCTAGGGAAATGTAGAAACATTTGTAATTTAATTAACCGATTTCCATGGGATTTTGCCTGGGATTTTTATCGTTCGCGTTCTAATAGCTCGCCTGAGTAAGTGCTGCGCCGGCCAATGATATCACAGTTTTTCTCGTTAACAAAGTTTTAACCCTTAGCTGGGAAATCTGCTTTGCAAATGCATTAATTGCTTTATATGTACTGAATATGTACTGTAGATTTGTATGAATATATTTTGTGTGTGTGTGTTTGTGTTGTAGCATGCACACACAACCCCCTCGTTATTCAAGTGATTAAATAGCAAAACATTTTGCGCTGACCACTTTGACATAAAAGACACACACAGATACACGGTGACAAAAAGGCACTAAAAATGAAGCATAATTTTAATGAACTTGTATCTTAACGGGGTTCTTATTGACTGCACATCTTATTTAGGTATTTATGACATAAAATGTTAAGCTTTTCCTTATAGAACTATTATATTTTTGTATATCAATAACAAACGATATGCCTAAAATAGTATAAGGGTTAAGATATTCTTGAATATGAAGTATTTAGTTGGATATTAATATTAATAGGTTTATTTTAAATATATTTTATTCTAGATTTTGACTTGTAGAAGTCTCTATTTTATGATTTAATATTCATTACGGAATAATGATAAGTTTTAGGAACACCTTAATTTGGTTTCTTTATTTTAAATATATTTGAATTTAGATTTCGGCTTGCATAAGTCTTTTTTTCATTTTTTAATATTAATTGCTGAATACTGATGGGTTTTTGGAACGCTTTTTACTCTTAAAAGGAATGTGGAAATATATATTTGAAGCGAAAAATATTTAAACAATTTTTTTAATCACATTTTCATACAAATTTACCTACAGTAGAATCCGGTTATAACGACTCCGCTTATAGCGTCCGTCCGGTTATTACGACGGCTTGGTTGGTCCCCATCTTCCGGATATAAGACGGTCCCTTGAAAGTCGCTATAACCGGACTCTACTGTATATTCCTATTACGAAGAATATTAATATTAATAAGGTTACTTAACATTTATTTTTTTCTTTAGATTTCAACTTGTAAAAGGGTATATTTTAAGACTTAATATTAACTACTGGATTATATAGGTTTTTGGAACCTTTTTTGCTTTAAAAAGGAATGTGGAAATATGAATTTATATCTACAAATATTTCAACTAATTTATTGATCACATTTTTATACGAATTTCCCCGTTTCTCTCACTGCAATCCCAAATGGGGAAAATACAAAATAAAAGTGCATCCAAGGAAACTGTAAATTCAAAGCGATCAAAGAGCAGATGCATTTCTCAAAGGGCACTCATTGCCAGATGTGTGTGTGTGCGTGTGCTGTGTATCTGTGTGTGTCCGGAGTGCAGTTGTGCTTGTGAGCAAGGGAAGGGGGGTGCCGCCGTTGCTTGGCAAATGACTAAAATTAAACAAGAAAACGAATTCATCACCGAAATGAAATGCCTCAGAAATTCGTTGAAGGGATGATGACCGTTGGATGATGGAACAGAGAGAGAAAAAAGAAAGGTACAAGCCGACCGACCGACCGACATGACGAATTGTAGATACAGATACACAGATGAGCCCGCAAAGGAGGTAGGGGTAGGGGAAGGGGAAGCACAAAAACAACAACCATGGCCACAATAAAAACCAACGAAATAAATTAAATAATATGAAAAGAAACACGCTGCAGAAGAGACGAGATGTGGCGGCGGCAGCGGCGTACACCCAACAAACAAATGAAAACGAAGCAGCAGCGAACGAGCGAGAGCGTCCGAAAAAAAGGGGGAGTGTGCCAAAGCGGGGGAGGGGGCAGGAACCACAGAGGATGGAGGTGGAGGTGGAGGAGGAGGAGGATGAGGTGCCGTTGGTTGGGGGAACTGAGCAATCAGCGAGGAGCGAAGAGCGAACAGCGAAGCGAAAACAACAGACGAAACAAAACTTGACAGATGGACAAGCGCGCGGGTCCGAAAACGGGGTGGAACGGGGGAAGCAGGCGAACAAAAGGGGATAGGGGAGGGGGCGATACACAGAAATCCAACTAAATATCGAAATCACAAATCCGCAAACAGCAAAAACTCTGATAAAGGTCAATAGCCACTGTTCAGATACCCTTAGGAAATCGTTAAAAAAAAACTAATAAATGTCATGGGATTTGGTTTAAATTCTCAGGATCTTCTTAAAATGGATTTAAAAGCCCACATACTAAGTTTTAAACAATTATGTTTAGTTATTCCCTGAATTTTGAACCCTTTACCTTTAAAATACATTTAACTTAAAAATCTAAGAAAAATAATGCTAAACAAAATCTATATTGAGTCGAACATTATCAATTTCTTGTAACTAAAAACTATAACACCTTTTTTGAAGAAAGAGTATCCCCCAAAAGAAAAAAAAAAACACGGCCAAAAACAGCGCAAAATTGTATTTTAGAAGCGAATGGGAATTGGACGGTCGGACGGATGGACAGTGGAGAGGAATGGCCGCGAGCTAAAACAACAAGATATATAATAACAACAACAATAACTGGAGGCCTGAACCCAGCAGCGACGTCAACAGAGGCAGAGTAGCCGAAGCAGGCCTCGATTTAACTTGGCCAAAAGCAACTGGCAACAACAAATGCGCCGCGGGAAATATGTACATACAAATTCCATTCGAACAATTGCCAACAGAGAGAGAGAGAGAGAGACGACGACTTTGGCTCAAATGCGCGGTCAAGCCGCAAAGACCTGAAGCTTAATTGGTTTCGCCACCAAAGGGTTAAGCATTAATATGACGCGATGATCCGAAAGATATACCGTCCCCCCTCATTTCTCTCTCCACACTTTCATTTCCATTTCCACAAAGCAAACGGATTTCACAGTCATATCAGAAATGTACTCATCATCCAATCCACTCATTTAATCATTAACTCGTGTTGGGAGCCCACGCAATGTATTCTTGACTTTTGTTTACTCTTTTTTTTGTAACAGTGAAACCTCTGATAATTGAAATATTATCTAGAGATATAAAGAAATATAATTACATTCAAAGTGAACTTCTAATTTGATGTAGTTCTTTATAAATCCGCTAAGTTCTCAAGTTGATAATACTAGTTATAATACCCTTGCAGCCGAGTTGATCTAGCCATGTCCGTCTATCTGTCTGTCCGTCTGTCGGTTTAAATGCAAACTAGTCTCTCAGTTTTTGAGCTATCAGGCTGAATGGCAGGTATCGGACTACTACATCTTAGAGCTGCCATAGAATCGATCGGTTTTGTCTTAGGCAATCTGTGCTGTACTTCTTTATAAATCCTTTAAGTTCTCAAGTGAATAATAAATATATTTTTCCCGTTTATTATGAGTTTATTGTTATTTTTAGTGTGCGGTAATAAGAGAACAATTTTTATTTGTTTATTGTTTTTGAAATAAGAGAACATTTATGTTTCAGCTTGTTTGCTTTTTTTAAGCCGTTAAGTTCTCAATTTCACGCGGTTCAAGTCAGTTCGGTCGTCAAGTTGGGTTTAGTTCAGTTTTGATTCCAATTCCGAGTTAAGTTGAGTCGGCAGAAAATGAAACAGAAACAGAGAGAGAAAAAAAAAATAAAAACAAGAACAAAGTAACGCGGCGAGTCATGCACACACACACACACACACACACACACACACATACATTCGTATGTGGACTGGGAGGGGGCGCAAAGCCAAGGGGGAGCAGGATAGGCAGCAGCGCCAAAGTAGCGCAAAAACAAAAACAACAAAGGCCCAAAAGCCGAGACATAAAATAAATGAGCGCCGCCGCACAAAACATGTCTCCAATGTTTCGCCGTTCGTTGTTGTTATTGCTTTTTGCTGTGACTGGCCGTTACGTTACGGCCCCACATCTCTCTCCATTCCCCATCTCTCCCTCTCCCACCACCACCACCATCATTTCGTTTCCCAAGCGTCGCGTCGCCTCCTCGGTCCCTCGCGCTCTCCTTCCTTCTCTCTGTGGCCACACTCTGTTCGCTCTTTGTAATTATTGATACATAAAAATCCAACAACAAAAGCTAAGCTGAAATGCCGGACTGCACACAATTGTGGCAATAATAAATCTTATTTATAACGTGAGAAATCTTCAAATGAGGCGCTTGTAAAAAAAAGCTGCCTTTATCTTATTTTTTTCTTATCGTTTTTTTGCCAGTACGAATTAAAGGTTTATTTTTAAGCACACGCCTTATTATGAACCATTCACCAAGTATGGACAATTTCCTGTTATTGCAAGGATTTATTTTATGAATTTTGGACATAATAAACGCTTTTAAAGTCTTTTTGTATTATAAATTATAGTTAAATTATTTTAACACCATGTTTATGTCAGTAATTAATCCTAAATATACTTGCTTTGGGTATATTTATGCCACTCAAAACGTATTAATCCAAGTTAAGTAAATTCTCAGGTACTTATACACTCATTTCGGAACATAATAACATCCTTTTACGGCACTGTTTTTTATTATTGATTTGACTGTGATTTTTGTTTAGCTTTTGTAACGGAATATACTTAATATTCAACACAAACACAGTGACATTTCCTTTGATATATTGTTGTTGAGCGAAATAAATAAATAATCCAACAAGCTGCTGCCCTTTTTTTCTTCTCGTAATCCTTTTTCACTTCTCCTCCGCGTCGTCTCCTTTTTTTTGTGGGAAGGAAGGAAGCAAGATGAAGGAAGGAGAAGAAGAGCAGCGTGGAGTATAAGGTGGCAAGAATGGACAAAAGAAAATGCGCGCTCACACACACACACACACACTGCTTCGCTTGGCTGCGTTTATAGAAGAAGAAGAAGAAACAGAAGCAGAACTTGGCCCAAACGAATTCCGTTTTTGGCCTTTGTATCTGAGTATCTGTATCTGTATCTGTCGCACTTCCTTTTTATTTTATTTTTGCTGATTTACTTCTTTCTCTTACTTTATTTTTTGCATCCACAAATATTGATATATCAATTTTGGCAAGTATGTTTCACACACACACACACCTACACACACCCGGACCGCTCGGCACTCGCACTTTTCTAATTCTTTTGCTCACACTTCTACATAAATATTTCACGTAATTGCCTTTGCCTTTTGCTTTATATATTGCGCTTAGGTTTTGGGTTTTTTCTTTTTGTTAGGATTTTTTGTTTTCAACTTGGGATTTTTACTTGCGCGACCGACGAGTTACCGAACCAAACTAACGACACACCGTCAACATTCAACATCAACATTCAACATCGCTGGCAGAGCGGCAGAGGCAGCGACTGAGGCGTAAGCAGTGACTGAGCGACGCAGGCAGCGCGGCGCGCTGTGTGGAGACAACTGTGTGCGACTGCGGCGGCAGTAGTTGTTGTTGTTGTTGTTGTGTGCTGATTGGGGAGTGGGAGCCAAAAAGGAGAGTGAGTTCAGCGAGCCAAGAGAGAGAGCAGACAGAGAGCAAAAGGGGGCGACGACTGCCGATTACAGTGAGCCCTTGGATAGAGTGAACCGCATTAAGCGAGGAAAAAGTTTAGAAATTAGGGAATTTCAAGCAGGGAATGACAAGCAGATATTTTTTTATATTATTATTAATAATTATAGTTTAAATACAAATCAAATCTAATCAGAAATTTTTGTTACATCAAATCAAAACATGTTTATTTAATATTTATTTTCAGCTAAAAAATGATAAGTGTCCATTCCTTATGGCGCCCACTGTACATGAGAAAATTTATTCAACATTTAACGAACGTGCCCACAGAAAAGGAGCAAGCGGGGGCATCCAGCGATGGTTTGATAACGAGGGATAGGGATGTAAGAGAGGGGCGGCAGGATAATGTGGTGGGTCGGCCATTGGGTGGCAAGTCAGGTGAAGGTGTCGTTGTCAGGGGCCAAAGTGGAAAGTAAGCAGCAGCCGCAGAGAGCGGGGGGAATCGGCATGGGAATCAGCCAGCAGAAGAGTATTTGTATTGTTTTATTTTCATTTTAATTTTTGTTGTTGTTGTTGCATTTAATTTTTGCCTCTCATTCGTGCTGGTGGCAGTTGTTATTATATTTTTTTTTTGCTTATTTTTTAGACGTCCATTCAAGTGCTGGTAATTAAAATTGCTGCAATAACTAAATCAGATGAACGACGTCCTCGGCCGGAAACTGCTTTCCTCACTTCTTCTCTTACTGCTTGCAAGCGGTTGATATTGGGGTGGGTCAAAAAATTTAAACTATATTAAATATTTAAATTAATGGTAAAATTCAATTATATTAAAAAAAAATAGTTTAATACTTATAGTTTAAAAGTGGACTGCTTATCTTAATGATTGCTTTTAAATAAGTTGTGTTTCTTCTTCTTTCTTTTGTTGCTTTCTGCCTAAAATTTAAATTTTATAAAGGTTTCCTATTTAAAAGAAGCATACATTTAAAAAGAATAAAAACTTTCTCGGTATGCGGTATAAATATTAAACATACCCCCTTTTTACCACAGGGTGAGCCACCCTAATGTGTGGGTATGATTGTGCGAAGGGAACAAGTGCGAAATTAAGCAATGCATGGAGATGCCAAATAAAGAGGTGAGAAGGAGGTACAGTTAAAGGGAGCTGTAGAAGAGGTAGAGGTGGCAGAGGGAACAGCAGCAGAAGGAGAACAGGAAACGGCAAAGTGGAAGTGAGCAAGCAAATTTCGTCATGTGTGTGGGTGAAAAAGAGTCTGGAACGTATGTGTGTGTGTTTGTGTGCAAGTTAAGTCAATGTAAAAGGTGTCTCTGCTTGTTGTCCTTGTATTTGCTTTTGTTGTTGTTGCTTTTGTTGCCAAAACTTTGCGGCAGTTGTTGTTTCATTTGTTGTTTTTATTTTTGCCTCCTCTCCGGAAGCAGCAATGCAAATTGTTGAATAATGTCAAGTGAAATTGCATTTTTGTGTGTAAGCGAGCGAGCGCCACACGTCGGGGGGAGGGGAAAGCTGTTATGGAAAACTGTTGGAAAATTGCAGGCATACGCATATGTAAATGTCTTCTCTTTCTGCATATTTTCTCTATTTCGCGCTCTCTCTTTCTCACCTTTGCAGTGGCATAAAAAGAGTAGTAGGTGCTAAACTTGCAAGTGGAGTAGTAATTAGAATAAAATAAAAAGAAACAAAGCAGGGTTTTATTGGCAAGCAGTTCAACGTAGCTGCAAGCAGCGCAAGCAGCGCTTTATTGTTGGTCATAAAAATGAGGTTAGAAAATCAAGGATATTCCCAGGAAAACGAGGAGACTTAGAAAAGTTTGATAAAGAGATATTGTCTAGGTTCAAAGTCGCATTAAATATCTTCAGCAATATAAAAACGATGCTAAAACATATTAAAAAAAATTCAATAAAATCTATTGTCCAAATTCAGAGTCAAATTAAAATACTAAAATGTTTGCCTAAAACAAATTAAATGATAACAAATATATCCCTAAGACACAAACATTGTAAAGAAATCCACGCATTTTTGTAAAAAACGTATATAATTCTTGATTTTACCCTTAACATTTCTATTAAAAATCATAAAAATTATGCTATTCATCATTAATATTTATTTATTTAATCATAAATGTACTTAAGTTAATACTTCTCCTTCTAGTTGAATCCATTCATACTTTATTAAGCCCCAAAACCTAATATTTAACCAAATTTAGGAGAGCTGCTGTGTTATTTATGACAGCAATCAAAAAGGATAATTGCTTAACTAATGCAATGGAGGATGCTGCTTCGGAGAGTGGTTTTTCCTATAGGCATAATCGATTTACCAGCCAAGTTTCGAGAGTTGCATACATATATATAAAATATATATATACATATATTTCGCTGTAAGTTTCCAGGCAAAGTTGGTGGGAGATCTGCGCTGCTGGCGGAGTGAAGTGTGGTAACAGGGCAACGACAAGAAGGATGTGCACACACACAGGGCCAGAAAGTGGGGGAGAAAGGGGGAAGAAAGGGAAACAAGGGCAGGAGTTGGATGAAGAGCAGTAGGAGGTGCAGGAGGAGTAGGAGCAGGAGGAGGAGCTATAGGAGGCAGTAGAAGGTGCATCCAAGAGGCGACGTGGCGGCAGCAGACAAAAGCAGAGCCTGAATGCTGTCGAACGCAGCTTGATACTAAGAGGGAGAGGGGTTTCCAACGGGGGTAGGGTTTTTAAAGGAGGTTTCAGGGGAAGCAGGAGCAGAAACTTGCCGGAACAGTCAGCCCAAAAGGGAGACGCGGCGACACGGAGAAGCGTGTGCCAACTACAACAACCAGGATTACAATTCAAACTTGCTCGTCAGCCTCTGCTGCTGCTGCTGCTGCCATGGCCGTGGGCTACCAAGGGGGTATTCAGGAAATAAGAGCGGAGTGTGCAGGGCAGAAAAAGGGGACAAGGAGTGGGAGAAGGATGAAGAGCAAGAGGAGCGAGAGCAGACGACGACGACGATGATGTCGTGCCGAGAAAAAGCCAGAGGAGTCAGAGGAGTCAGAGTCCAGAGTCACAGTCACAGCAGAGAGGCGGCGGCGGCGGCGGCTTTGGGCAACAACAGCGCGAAAAATCCCCCCTTGGCAACTCCTGGCCCCGGCCATGCCCCTGTATGCTTTCCCTCCAGCCGCTTAAAGCCCCTCCTTATCCACAAGCCCATTCTGGCCTGGTCGAAAGCATAGCTGCAGTTTTTGCAAAAGAATACACATTGCATATATAAAAATAAAAACTAAAAAAAAAAACAAGTAAGAAAAGCTAACTTTGGGCGGAGCAGAAGTTTATATACCCTTGCAGATAATTTATTACTTATTAAACAAGATTTTGATACTAAAAGATAAAATTACGCGAACCACCCTGTTACGCATATATGTTTTTATAATAGCTATCAGTTATAGTTGTCCGATTTTAATAAAATGCTCTTAGATTAGACCGTTCCTAGGGCAGCTATAGGATATATTGGTCTGATTTCAATTAAATTTCTAGTGAGTACCTATAATCATATTATATGGGCACAAATAAAGGTTTATTCGAATATCTTGAAAAATAGTGAATATTTGCAAATTTTTCCATATCGTTTCTATGGCAGCTATAGGATATAGTAGTCTGATTCCAGCCTTTGCGACATTAATATACTGCTTGCAAAAGATATAAAACTATCCTGAAAGTTTCAGCCCAATAGCTTAGAGCTAGCTGAGAGACTAGTTGGCTTATAAATCGACAGACGGATAGGCAGGCGGACATGGCTAGATCGACTCGGCTGGCGCTGCTGATTCAGAATATATATACTTTATGGGGTCGTAGATGACACCTTTACTGCGCTACAAAAATCATGTCAAAATTATAATACCGTATGCAAGGGTATATAAAAGTATACGCGTGTGTCTCAGTGTATATAGTTTGTGTTCGGGGACCAGAATGAGTCCGAAACAGGGCATTTTTTGAGCCAGGAAGAAAAGGAACCTGCGGCCAGTGACTAAAGACAGTGGAAGCCCTTTAATAGCTAAGAAATACACATATTATATTTCATAACAAATTAAAATAATATTAATACTTAAGATATTATGTCCCCCCAAGAAAATACAATAAATATTGAAGATAAATATTTATTTAAGTAGTATCTCCTCTAGACAGTCTTTACTGTAAACGAAATGAATGCCAAAGGAGCCCAAAAAAAGCCGAAGCCAACAAGGTTCCTGCTCTTTTTGTTAATTTTCATCAGCGACGACGACTCCACAAATGAGCGTGGCGCAAAAAGGCTGAGTGGGGGCTTCGGGGTAAAAAAAAAGAGGGGACACCACGAGAAGTTCCTCAAAGTCAGCTTAATTGGCACGGCGCAGCTTTTTGCAGCTGATTGCGATTGTGTGTGCGTTGCGTTGTCTCAATCCCATTTTTTTTTTACAGATTTTTAGGGAGACCGAAGTTAGAGCATGGCACGTTTCACTGTGATTAGTTGGGCCAAAGGGACCGCAAAGTGGTCAACAAAAAAGGGGCCAAGAGAGGGGCATTCATTACCAACACTGATAAAAAATATTATTTAAGCTTCTAAGAGATATTTGAGGAGCCAGAGAAGGTTGCATGTTCAAGATAATTATATAATTTAGTGGGATTAAAAGGATTCCAAGCTTACAATCCACTTAAATTCCTTTTAAATACTACTTAATCGGATTCTGACAGATGTTTCCTTGACTAACCCATAGTTTACCTTCAATTCCCTTTAAAACAATTAATAAATCTCTTGAATATCGCAGAATAATCTTGCAAACAAGCAGCAATTAATTTTAAGTGACACTTCTCTTGAACTTCTAAACTCAGGAGGATTTGTGAACTTAATCCCTTTAGACCCCATCGTAATTGACCCTTTGGGCACTGCCAATTAGCGAGGCAACTCCTATACTATTACTTACTAATCCCCCCCTGTAAAGGAAATGGATTAAAAAACACAGTGAAACTTGCTTCCTAATTAGTAGACTTGGGAAAAACCCAAACGGATGTCGCTGCTGCTCGTTTAATCGATCAGATATGTATCTTTATGAGTGGTTGAGTTGTGTGTGTTGTTGTGTTGTGGGGCAGCAACACTATCTCGAGTGAATCTAATGAGCAGCGACGAGGTGCCACGCCCACGCATCCGACAGATACATTTGCAGCGACGGCAATGGCAACGGCAACGGCGACAGCGACAGCTCATCCAAAGTTGAGCCATGCAAATTACAACAATTTCCCGTACGCCGCACAGAAATAGATACAGAATGTCTGTATCTGTATCTCTGAGTCCGCACTGGCACTTGTCTATGTATGTATCTGTAACCCCCTCTCATGCCGCGTGTATCCGTAGATATCCCTGTATCTGCAGCTGTACCACAGACCAGCAAATGTATCTGCGGCTGCTTGGCACGCAGCAAACGGTCTAATGTATCTCGCAGATGCGAATTGCGAATGGCGACCGAACTGGCGAACTGCAAACAGCGCGGAGCTGCAAGCTATGAGCTGCTAGGAGGAGCTGGTGACAGCGTCTCAGCAGCATTTGTATAATTTGCACAATGCTGCCTGGCTGGCTGCCTGGCTGCCTCGCTGCCACAAGGAAAATGCTCGCTGCGCAGGCTACAGATACAACAGTTGCAGACGACCCACACACACACACTCCGCATACACACACATCACATGAGTTGTTGCGGAGCACACAAAAGCGACATTGCAAAGTTTTCGCTGCAGCCAAAAGAGCAGGGGCAGGGGCAGGGGCGTGGGAGGAGGCTGCCGGGACGGGACCCGAGTGGCAAGACGGCAGAGAAGAAGACCACTCTGAGCTCGCGTTTCATGCAAACACAAATGCCCAGGCCCAGGCCTTCTTTACATTGGTCAGCACGGCATCTGTTCCGTTTGGTTTGTGTTTCCAATAAATAAATAAAAATATTGACAGGGCCTGGGGTACACGGAAAACAATTTCTACAATGTTTAATGCTTTTTATACCCTTGCAGGGTATTATAGTTTTGCCATGATGTTTGCAACGCAGTAAATGGAGTCATTTATGACCCCATAAAGTTTATATATTCATGATCAGCATCACGAGCCGAGTCGATCTAGCCGTCTGTCGGTTTATATGCAAACTAGTCTCTCAGTCTTTGAGCTATCGGCCTGAAACTCTTAGGATAGTCTTATATCTTTTGCAAGCCGTATATATGTATGTCGAAACAGCCGGAATCGGATTTCTATATCCTATAGCTGCCATAGAAACGATCGGAAAAAATTGGCATATTTTCTCTATTATTCAAGATATTCGAATGACACATCAATTCTGCTCCTATAATATGATTATAGCCACATCCTAGAAATTTCATTGAAATCAGACTAATATATCACATAGTTGCCATGAAAAATCCGTCTAAATTGATATATATTTTACATATGAATTTTACATTTTATATACATATTACATTACTCGTGCCCTTTTTAAATGATAAGAGCACTTCGTTAAAATTTTCATTAAAATCGGGGAACTATATCTGATAGCTACAATCTAAACGTATATGCGAAACAGGGTGTTTCATTAATTTATTCTTTTAGTACCAAAATCTTGTTTAATAAGTAACAAATTAGCTGCAAGGGATATCATTTTGTTATTACATTTTAAAGATGATTTCCAGGGCAATCTCTGCTTAAGATATGCTCATATTCTCCCCTAATTTTCTTTATAATCTTTTTTTTGTCAGTACTTCCCAGACATTTAAGAAAATTGTCTTGTTCTCCATTAAATTTGAAGCATTTTCTGACAGCTTGACATTTATTAGAAATGTGAGGCTCTGGGGCTTGGAAGGAATTCCAAGTAAAATGACTCACAAACTTATGTATAGTTTACTTATAAATATTAAAGATCTGATGGAGGAGTGTTCGTGACTTTGATTTGAATTTAATTTACTCCTATAATTCCCAAGCTCTCTGTTGGCTAGTGTCTTTTGAAGATATAACGACATCGACACGTATGCCAACTATAGCGAGCATATAATTACTGCATTGGCGAGAAGCAGGAGCAGCCAACAATTCGCATCCTGGCTGGACCTCTTGCTCCTCCCAGGTTCTGATCCTTTTACCACCCCATTCTTGACATTTTACCTCCTCCTCCTCCCCAGGCCTCCTCCTCCCCAGGCCTCCTCCTCATCCTTTGGCCTCTTCCTCCTCCGTATCCATTTATTTTAGCTTGTCGCAGAGCCACGAAAATGCCGCCACTTGCGCTTCCCTTCTTCATAGAAATAAGCAGGATTCAATAGACGACGACGACGACGACGACGACGAGGACGATGGCGAGGCTATAGCTATTGCTTTAGGTATACCTTTTGCCCACCCAAAAACACCCATAGATACACACAAATACAGACTGGTGCACACACACACAGCTGAACACCACACACATGTGCATGTGCCACGTATATATATTCCACATAATGAAGTAGAGCACAAATGCCTCCGGGGTTGGCTGGGGGTTGGATGATGATGATGGGCCACCAGGCCAGGCTAGGCCAGGCCAGGAACCAAAACCAAACACAGTTGCCCACTCGAGCGCTCGACCCGCGTGTCCTTCTGCACTCCAACCCCGCTGCTCCTGCTGCTGCTCCTCCTTTCCCATGTCCTTATCCCAGGATCTTTGCAACAACAACAACAACGGCAGGCTAGAGTTCACATTTAGCTTCGTTTAGCTGGCCGAGAGCTCAAAAGCAAAACCGAACAAAAGGCGAGAAAATGGAATGGGAGGGGGAAAAACGGAGGAAATGGAGCTAGAGGATATGCCATGAAGACTGATTTCAGGAGTAAGGATATCACAGGATTATCCACTGGCAGCCACAGTAATTGCCAGGAAATTAACACAACACTTGTTTAATTTTAAGGCCAAATGTGACACTTTTTATAAGCAAAAACAAATCAAGTTTCCTTAAAAGATACATAATATCCTCTCAAAGTTTAGATTTAAAGATATTGACGTCCTAATTAAATAGAAAATCTGTGTTTACCAAAAACCAAAGTTGGAAAGGGAATGAAAGTTATGTTTATGAAAGAAAATAAATTATTCGTTATACCTTTTAAAGAGCGAACAATCTCTTAAGCTTGTTTAAGATTAAGGAAGCTTTTAAAAACCTTAAAGATAAAGTCTTTACTTCTTTTCAAAGTACACAGAAACTATTCATTGAATCAACTTGAAACTTTCAAGAAACTCTTCTTAAGAAGTGCAGTTTTAAGAAAAGAAAAGTTTTGAATATATTTATTTATTATTAAAAGCCTTTGCTGGTAGCTATTTAATTTAAATTCATCTTTAGATACATTCTTAGATTTAATTCAAAAAAGAAATCAATATTATAGTTCCAAAAAAACACTGGGGATTATAATTAATGCGCAGCATTTTGAAAACTAATAATTAAACACAATTTCGGGGGCAGACAAACATGCAAATTGATGATATCCCCTATATTTTTCCCCCCAACCACCTCAATAATCAAATGTTTCAATTAAAAACAGAACTAATGAAAAATATATGTATATTTCGTAATACACGGGAATCAAGCAGGAATATAGTAGAATTTTTGCCAACCGCAAAGGAAAATAGCTCGACAGCAACAACAAAAACGCAATGAAAAGTTTGCGAACATATTCTGTGGGGGGAGGGGAAAGAGGGGGCAAATGAGTGGACAATGAAAAATACAAGTGTGGCAGGAACAGCAAAGAGATAGAGAGAGAGAGTGGGAGTGTATATATGTAGCTGCTGGCTTACTCATCTTTAGCATTTCAATTTTCTATAGTGTCGACCGACCAAACGATTCTACTTCTCCTCTTTTCTCTTCTTTTGCCACACATTTTCCTGTATTTTCCCCCCACTGCCCTTCGCTCTACCGACCAACACAAACGGCATAAATTCAATTACTGCCAATATTTTCAAAGCGTGCAAATAGCAACAAGACAGGAAGTTTCTATAACAACGAAGTTTTTATACTCTTTTTGTAGATTTCATAGATTTTTCATGAAAACCTAAAGACTTCCTAGGGTTAACATGGTTCCTATGGTAACATAGGTCATGGTTGGTCACAGAATATCCTGGTCGAAGTTCAAGAACAAAATTTACATTAAATATTATAACTAGATGTAATTATATCTATTGTTTTTATGATCCTTACCGACTTTATACAGTAAGTCCAAGAAATTAACAGTTAAGCGGACATGCGGACAAGCGGACAAGTCTAAATAGCATCGCCTGCTGTTGATATATTCCTTATTAAGCAAAATATATCCCAATTTAAATAAAATATAATGCATCCTTATAAAAAAAAGAGTATAACAACAACAGCAAATAGTTAGTAAATTCAATTTTGTGTTATCCATCGATGTTTCCCCAGAGAATGGAGGGGGCCAAGAGAAAGGGGGGCAAGGGGAGTAAAATAGAGAAAGAGCCAGAGAGATAAAGAGGGGAACAGAATAAATCCTCCCAATTTCCCTGGCTTTAACCCCCCCGGTTACCACCGTGCGATTTGACGTGCGATTTTTTGCACTTTTAGGCTGGGCACTCTGGAATTGTGTTTGGAAATCGAGGAAGCACCAGGGCCAGGCAAAAACAAATAAAAGGTGTGTGTGTGTGTGTGTATGTGTGCATTACAAAATGCAATTGTTTCAGCCCCCCAAAAGGCCCCCACTCTTCTTCCCCTCTAGTATGTAACATAGCCCTGTTTTTAACCCCTTTACTCCACCCAAAAATCAACTGACATTCTGTGTCAAGCCTATTTCCTATGTTTGGTTTGTATTCTGGGCAAAAGGGTATTAGAATTCTGATTAGTTGGTTAGCTATGAATTGGTAAAATAAAACTGGGGGTTCCTGAAAAAATTGTAATATGTAGGTGTTTTAAAAAGAAATCATTATAAGTTGTTTGGAAATAATATCCAGATAAATAAATAAGTTAGAAAGCCTTTTTGTGGGTCTAAGCAAGAGCTTAAAAAACAAATAAATGTATAAACCATATTATCTTGGTTTTATAATACAATTTTTTGTAATTTTTTTAGGTCACTAATGTGTTAATATGCCCAGAATATCTGTAATATCACAATATCTGCTTATGTTGCTTATTTGGTTATTTGCGCTTGTCTTTTATGTTTTTTTTTTTTTGTTCCACATTTTTGTGTAGCTCTCCTTTCCAAAGTCCTTTCGTTTATCTCCCTGGCATTTAAGCACCGCTGTTGTGGCTGCTGTTTCTGCTGCCTTCACCCCTCCCTCCTTCTTTCCATTCTTTCTTCCTACTTCTCCTTCAATTCCAGTTTTATTGTGGCATACATGCCCCTCTCATTCTCACATATCGTCCATTTCGGAAAAAAAAGCTCAAGGTGCGAGCAGAATTCTGCAAAAGGTACTGAGAGAAAATGTTTATCTTCCAAAATCAGGGAAAAATTAAAGATATGAATTTAATTATATTAAAAGAAATAGTGTTGAGGACTATAAAAAGCTTTATTTATTAATAAAATTAATTGTTAGCTAATTGCATAGGGAGAGGGGTGCAAAAGAAAGCAACCCATATTTTTTCTCACTGTGTACATTTGATTCCTGAAACAATTGTCCCGCTCTCTTCTTCTTATTCGCCTTTGTTGCCAAGAGCAAAGGTGGGATAAGGAGAGAGGTAGAACGAGCGGAAGGGGAAGACGAAAGAGCAGAGGTGGGTTAGAAGAGGGGTCTCGCAGCATTTGTCGCCATTTATTTACACGATTAGAAATCGATTTTGTGCGTTTTCCCATACGAAATGACAGCCGAATCGAAATCGAACAAATACACAAACACACACACACTCACAGGAAAAAGCGGGCTAGGTGTGGGGTTAAGGGGTGGCGGCATGTAAGGTCTCTCCTGTATGTGCCGTTATAATGATTTATGTTAAGCTTATTGCCAGGCCACTCACACACACACACAAGCAATCGAACAGAAGTCGAGGGGGTGTGTGTGCGACAGAGATAGCACTAGCTCAATCGAAATCGATTTGCGGGCAGAGGAAAAGCAGCGAGAAGAAGAAGCAGGCGGAGGAGGAGGAGGCAGTGGGAATCAGCGACAGCGACGCTGGCGACATCTAGCGGCAGGCAGGCCCCCACCATCCAAAAAGGAATCGGAAATGCAAGGAAATTGCAAATAAACGAAAATGTGAACGTAAAAATAAATACAGGAGCCGTTAAATCAACACAATTAACCCTTTGATTAGCTTTTTAGCTTAGTTAATTGGTTGGCTAAAACAAAGATTAGGTAAAACAATTTAAGAATTCATTTAATTTGGTTTTTAAATCATTTTCTGTGTGATTTCTAATTCTACCCTCACAATTTACCACATAATCCTCCTCTAAGAACCAGCCATAATTCTGATGATTTCCTGTAATAATTACCTTGCCATATTACCTAGTTAACCAAAAATCTATTTTTAAATATTTGGCCGGCAGCAAATAGCGGCAAAATAAACAAACAAGGAAAACAACACAGAAAACCAAATAAAAAAGGCCAAAACCAATTGATTAAGTTAACCAAACTCTAGAAGTTCAACGGCGGCAATTAACATGCAAAAGGGAAACAGAGAGGGAGACCGAGAAATATGCCAAGAAAGAGGAAT
Source organism: Drosophila baimaii (assembly GCA_018874675.1). Taxonomy (NCBI): domain Eukaryota; kingdom Metazoa; phylum Arthropoda; class Insecta; order Diptera; family Drosophilidae; genus Drosophila; species Drosophila baimaii. The sequence goes on along the minus strand of JAEIIU010044821.1, from coordinate 2,595 downwards.
GAGAAGAAATGCGGGCACAAAAAAGGGGAGTAAGAGGAGAGGAGGGACGACGGCAAGGGCGGAGGAATGAGCGTATAAAACAAAATCCCAAAGCCAAATCCACTTGCCTTGTTTTTTTTTCTCCTCTGTTGTTGTTGCTTCGTTTTTGCTATGTTTTTGTATACCCGCCATGCACGAGTGTGAGTGAGTGTGTCCGCGAACTCTAGTACAAAACTAGCCTGCCCTCTCCCACTCCCCCCTCCTCCTCCTACTCTTCAACCTTCTCCCATCACAATTTATATACAACTCCAAAGAGCAAAAGCAAAAGCCATTCGTGCGCAAATCTCAAATAAAAGCGCGCAGAACCAGCCAACAACAACAACAGCAACAGCAATCACAAATAATAGCAACAACAAGAACAAGAACAAGAGCCATCGGGCAGCGCAACTTCTCTGCCGCTGATGAATTGTATTTGCCGTATTTGTGTGAGCCCAACACACACACACACACACACTCACACTCACACGCATAACACATGCGGACAGGGCGGGCCAGGCAAGCAGTGGAAAAAATATAACAAGAAGAATAAAAACACAATATATGAGCGCAAAAAGAAAAAATAAAAGAAAACAAAATTAAAGCAGAGGTGAGTTGACTCCTCTTCTCGGTGTCTTTGCCTCCTCTGCTTCATCCGCCGCGGCGTCGCTGCCAGTCTCAGTCGCTGCCTGCCCCCCTGCATTTACCCAAGTGTTGATACAGGCTGGTACAGTGGAGCTTCTCTAACTAAATTCGAACCTTAACTCCCACATAAAGTATGAAATTCGATAAGTATATTACAAAATATATCCCGTTGCAAAAATAGGGAATAAATAAATTGTATTTCTTCGAACTAGTTATAAATCCAACAATACAGATTCCACTGTACGCTGTATTTGCTTTGGGCAGCGTTCGTTTAACTCTGTGGGTGTGTGTGTGTGCGGCGTGTCGTGTGCCACTGCTCATGGCGTTTCCATTTCCACCGTTCGCAACGCCGTTCGCTGCTTTTCATTGCTCACTGTCACCGCCGAAGTCAAGCCGAAATAAAAGAGGAGCAAGAACAAAAACAAAAACAACAAAGGCAATGGCAGCGGCAACAAGAGCAGCAGCAGCAGCAACAACAACAACAACACATCTATGCACCATGTGGAACGAAATGAAATGGAATGAAGGACTGGAATCGACAACGCTACTGCTTCTTTTTCGTCTTCTTCATGCGCTTCGGTTTTCTGCCGATTTTATTTGTTTGTAATTTTTTGTGCGGTTTTTAAGTTGTAGGAGGAGGAGGAGAAAGAAAAGAGGGTGCTGCGGGGGTGGTAAAAAAAGAACTTGAGGTAGCGGGTGCTTTAAATGAGAAAGGGGCGGGGTTAATATCGAACTCAGCGGGAGTTATTTAAGGGTGCAAGTCTAATAAAAAATATTTTCCAGCAGGGGAATCACCAATTAAATGGGGGGTTTTCAAGGTATTTTTTTCTCGAACTTTAAGCTATTAAAATTTATTTTTCATGGGACCTATTAACATTTATAATTGGTCTTGTTTTCCCTAATTATAAAATGGGACTTTTATGGATTTCTTAATAATTCAATTTCCCACGCTTTTTTATTGCATTTTTAGATTTTTCAAGATAATTCTAACTCAATATCTGAATACTTTAATAATAACTTACCGTTATTATCGGCTTCTTTTGAACTGCTTTAACTTCAACTGCTTATTGGCCAATTGGCTTTTCTTTTGTCACACACTCACACTAACTCACTTAAGCACACACACATTTTTTGCAATTTCTCGAACTTCTCTGCTTTTTTTGTTGTGTTGTTTTGCACACACACACACGAACACTCGCTCGCACCCAAATAATTTTCGCCGCGGGCGATTTTCCTCTTTTCCGCCTTTTCTTTGGCGATGATTTTCACGCCGAGTGTCACTACTCTGTTCCCACCCGCACACGCGCAATTTCCAGCGTTTCCGACGGGGTTTTGCAAACCGTTAAACCAATTTATTGCGATTTCCTTTGCGCTTATTCACTTATTCGGTGTATTATTTGTGATTGCAATTTCCGAAATTGCCAAAAATTGATTAAATTACGAGAGCTCAAGAATCAATCATCATAATTGTTGTTTACTTATTATTGTTCGTTATTTCGGCAGATTAGATTTAAGTTTATCATGCGTTTATCTTGCTTCTTTTTTCGTACGACCAAACGCCGCGAGTAGAGATGCAAGCGATTCGATACTAACATCGATTTCATCGATGTTTTTGGTTGAGCAGGAATATCGATTCCTATTTTAGGGAATCGATGTATCGACCAGTCTTGGCTTTTGAAAAGAGAAAAAAAAGCTCTATTTATTGGCATTTATCTTTTTACAGAACCATTCAGCAACTTGTACTAAGCTTTAAGCTGCAGGTGCCCTTTTTAATACCAAAAAGCCCCCCTTATACTGTGTTTACATTGGGGGCGCAACAGCTTAAGCGGCCAAAAGTCGCTTAAGCGACTTTTTTCCCCATAAGAATGACATGTGCTAGAGCGAGAGAGGAAAAAGTCGCTTAAGCGCCGCTGCAGCGACTTTTGTCCAGTATTT
>JAEIIU010044819.1:0-18375 GCA_018874675.1 Drosophila baimaii | reverse complement strand
TTGGCAAAAATTCAACTACCATATTTCTTAAATCAAAGGATATTTCTAGTTTTTTTTTTATGAGTGTAGCTGCCTTTAAGCCGCTTGTCCCGCAACTTCATTGCAACTTTAATTCGGCTTTCCCGCCTCCTGCTCCTCCTCGTCTATCTCCCCGCCGACTTGTTGCTGCTCTGTGTTTGGCACAAATTGGCTTAAGCCCGCACAAAACGTTTTTCATCATCGTGGCAAAAGTTTTCCGGCTCTGCTTTTCCGCGCCTTTGTCACAAGTTTCGCCTTCCGCCTGCAGTCTCCCCGAATTCTGCAGATGCAGAGCTCAGAATTTCCATTCCCATTTCCCGGCAGGCGCGCGTAATTGCATTGCATGTTGCGCTGCATTAAACATTTAATAATTTCGCTTTATTTCCCCTTTTTTTGGGATCGCCTTTGGCATAAGCCCGCTGCCACAAAAATAAGTTTTTATCATCTGTTCGCAAATGAGAAAAGGGAGCTTGGCATGCACACAATAAGCTTAAATTATTTTTGGTGACTCTTTGTGGCAAGATAATGTCGGCAGATAAAAACGAGATAAAGGGAGAACTTAGAAATGGGAAATGTGAGGGAAAGTAATGTAAGTAAAGTAGGTTTTGTAAAATATTTACTTAAAATCAGCGCGGGGAGAGAGATATATTCTTTAGATAATAATTCCACTAACTCTTTACTGTTGAAAACGAATCTTAAACATATTTATTATGCGACCATTACTGCTAGTTAACTTCATAAATATTCTCTGACAAAACTAATGGCATTGTCACAGTTCAATTACACATTAGAGACCCGGCAACGGAAACTGACTTGCCTGGACCGGATTCACAGTGATTCAGTGATGCAACATCACTTCCTGTCCAGTGTCCAGTGTCCGGAGACGTTCCCCAAACAAGATTCCCATTTCGGCACGCTTATTAACAATGGCCCCGGGCCATTAACTTGGGCTCTGCTGAGCCCTTCGGACCACGTGACATTTGTCTTGGCCGGATTGGGCACGCTTTTTGTTGGCAAAGGATAATGGCTGCTGCCACGACTGCTACCAGCTACCAGCTACCAGGTGGGTGCACTAAGTGCAGCTCAAGGTGAGATCCCGATCTCCTACTCCTCCAGAAATATATATAATTTGCTGTGACTAACTGCGCTTTGTGCGCGTGCAGCGGCAAACTGGACACACGTACCGCGATTAGCCACGCATGCGCAGGGTTCAGAGTCCAGCTCAGAGCCGGGCTTCTATATATATATAGGCGGGCATAGGGTCCGGGCCTAGTTAGTAGCTTTGGAAATGTCAACTGCCGGCTGGATGTCTGATTTGGCACGCTCCGAACCGAATCCGAGCCGAGTCCGGGCTGTGTGTGTGCAATCAACTTAATGGCATGTCATAAAATGCAATTTCAAGGCTTCTGCCTCCGTTTCGGTAGTCCTTCGACTTCTGCTAATCTTTTGTCCTCCGTCTTCGTGGAAATTTCCCAACGGCGGCCACTGCTGGTCATACGTTGCAAATATTTTGGCCCAAACAGAGCCACATACTGCGCCAAAGTGTCTCGAAGGACCAGGAACTCTCTCTCTCTCTCTATTTCTGGCTCGTGCTGCGCCTTGTCCTGGAAAGTTGTTTTGTTTACGAATTAGTCGGAAGCTAACTGTTGTTTATAGTGTTTAAATGGTCTGCGGTTTTGCGCTCAGGTTCAGCTGTCTGTTCGGGGCAAACAAAGGGGATCCCCCGTTAGGCCACTGCCTTATTCCCCAGCTGCCTGGCTACCAGGTGATCACTGATCACGCCCCTGAGGCAGCCCTTCGAGAAAGTGTCCTTGGTTAGGGGAAGAAAGTAGATATAAAGAAGTCTTTTACTATCTATGTAAATAATAAAATTATATATTTATTGATACAATCTTCCGACCATCACAAAAGGGGAATATTGAAAGGCATTCTTTAGCCAGAAATATATGCAAATCCGACATATATATTATCCCGACTTATCTAGCCTCTAACTAGAGCAGCTGGGAGTGCATGTCAGCAGCCTCCTTTCAGGCCTCCGATGGCCAACAATTGCAGCTAATTGGGACGAAACACTCTCCACTCCTCCCTAAGTCTAAGCCGCTCTAAGTACTACACTTGGAAAATTGAATATTAATGCCTGGATGTGCCACTTGAGGTGGCCGGGAAATTGCAACAAATTACAGACATGAAACTCCGTTCTCTGTTCTTCCCAAAACGCAATTGAGCGAGCAATTTTGTGTTGCGAGACGCATTTCCATTCGCCATGCCGCACACAGACAAGATCGCCAGGGATCGTCAGGGATCAGAGCGGAGGCAGCTGAGGAAAAAAAATCCCATCTCAGCTCACAAAAAGGACATTTCATTAGCACTCGGCACAGTGGAAGCCTGCAGTCGAGCGTTGAAAATTCGAGTTCGTCACAAGCGATTTGCTCTTTTCACAACTTCCAGCGTGTGTGTGTCCCTGTCCCCGACCCTGTCCCCTGGCAAATGTGTGTCAGCCTCGTAAATCCTGTTTGAAATTAAGCGCACTCCGGGCTCTGCCGACAGGCTGCCTGTAACGAATTTCTTATTTGATTTTGTGCATACTTTGTCACTTACAATGTGTTAACTTATGTAGGAAAACAAATTTTCCCCGTTTCGCAACGCTTTTCGATTTTGAAATGCTCCTTGGCCCGGGCCTTGGCCCCTCCTCGGCAGCTGTGTCACCGCTACTAACAAGGTGTGGCCGGGGGTTTTTAAAGGGGATCTCTCTCTCTGTGGATAGAGTGGGGCAGGAGTTGGTTCTACCAGGAATTCGGATGGTCGCAATGGTTCAGTGCAGCATGACGAAAGCGTTGATGGAGCGGCTATAAAGGCCATTTGTAGTACAAATTTGGGAGCTAAAAATAAGTTAGAGAAGGAATTAATGGGAACCTGCATGGGGGGTAGATAGTACCATGTTTCTTGAATGGAATTTCTGAATGAATTAAACATTATTATACATTTTTATAGAGGAACTAATTAGCATTACTAAGTATATACCAGCATAAATAAATTTGTACATTTTATAACTAAAAGTTAAGGCTACCAACATTATTTTAAAATAAAGAACATCTTATTCAGAAGAATTTAACGTAAATACATGGAATTTTAAAGCATTGTCACTCTAAAAATTCTAACCAAAACAAACCCTTAGCCTCCGATCCGATCTCGTCTAGCCCTGAACTATTTATCCAAGGGATATTTGCGCATCTCGAGGCAGACAGTAATCAGTTTGGTTAGGATGTCGGGGCGGAGGAGGCAACTGCAATGTGCCGTGGATAATTGAGACCTCTCAAAACAGAAGCTTAACTGGAAGAGAGAGAGACTCCTGAGATGCTTAAGAAAATAAACAGTTTACTTCACTAGAGGCAGTACTACCTCCATTAATCCCAAGGAGAAAAGCATCGGCCATCGTGCGGTAGGTCATACTCCGGGCAGACATGGACAATAACCCGAAAACACATTGCCCTCACACCCCAGCTGAAGTCGGGGAGTCCTAAGCCCGGCCAAACACAAACATATTGCAGCGGCCCAAAAAAAAAGGAGTCCTTGCTGGCGAAACAACAAGGAGCGGGGCTTCAACTGTAACCACACCACACACACTCACACTGGCCGGGACTGGCCCAAACACATATGGCCAACACACAGGTACATGGCTGGCTGCACAGCATCAATTGTAAAAGGATTAGGGCTTAATTTGAAATGCGCATTCATTTGCACTCGCTCCGGCAGCCCCTGGCAGCCCTGGGAGCCCTGCTCGAGCTCATCCTCGCCATGGCCATCGTCCTTGTCCTCATCCCGATTCCCATTCTGTATCCTCATCGCCGTAAGCGGATTTCTGGCTGCAGCTCCAGTGTTTTTTGCCGTCCTGTCCCATTTGTTTGTTGTTAGTTTGGCTTTGCTGTTTTGTACTTTCTCGATTTTTTGTGTGCGGCTCTCATTAGTTTTCAAATGGCTGCATTAATAGGCAAAGGATATAGAGTGGGCATTGCTCAATTTGTGGCATTAAGCCCCCGTCCCTATTGTCCTTTGTTATTGCAGCAGTCGCAGCTCCTTTCTCCGGCGAGATGGCCGGCGAGTGTGGGTTTGAGCCAGGTGGAAAACCCGCATCTCGGAAGGGTAAGCCGCCGTCTGTCAACCGTTCCTCAACGTGCACTGGGAGAAAATTAATTAAAAAATTGGAATGTACATAGAGACAGAAAATCCAATATTATTATAACTAATATTTTCGATAAGATATCAATATCTTAATATTTATATACATATTTATGTGTATCTTAGGAACAGAAGTGAACAGTCGTTGGAATTTGTTATAGAAGTCCAAGCGCTCTTATTAAATATATTATATTAGCACATTTTTTTGTAGTGTATGATACATGTGCATTATTTCTGGGACAATTGTTGAATCGAGCAGATTATTTTAATGACAAAGGAATATTTTTCAGGTTTATTTTATAGAAGGGAAAAATATAAAATATTTAAAAACAATCATTATAAACTGAGGCTCTGAAGAATCTTTAGAACATAAGCTACATCCATAAAATATTCCATTTTAAAATACGTATCTATGTTTTTTATAAGCCATTGTTATCAGGTAAGATTATTTGATTATGTTGCTGTGATTATCACTTCTAAAACCTCTTGTTTTTAGTGTAAAAAATATTAAATATTCCCCCGAACCTACGCTGTTAACTGGCCAGCGGAGACAGAGATCCTCTCGTATCATGGCACTTCCTAAGCAGCTCACATAAATCAGGGCCGGGAACGGAAGACTGCATCTTGGCCAGTCGCTTGTTTTGGCTCGTTCGCGGGGAAATCCGCTTAAAAAAAAGGGCCGCGACAGAAATCGGTTTTAAAGCGCAACAATGTTCGGCGGGGACATTCTTTGCATTTCTCCTGCAGCCACTTTGGGCCCCCGATTTGCCCCGATTTGCCCCGCTTTTCCGCGCGCTGAAACAGAAACACATGTCACAGATTTGTTTCTGTTTCGGAAGCACTTAAGCACTCAGCAAATTTGTTTGAAAAATCTGGAAATGCTGCCGTAGCCGGGAGCTGCCCCATCTATGGGGCATTGTTGTGTGCTCTGGCTTCGCTGGCAGTTTTATTTTTAAATGTGCTCCAAAGGGGGATCTGCACTGGCTCTCCTTCCTGCCCCGTTTTTGGGGGAAGGAACTCAACAAATTGATGATATGCCCCTTTGACACTTGAGTCCATTATTTATGCGCAGGCTTGCGATTATTTCCACATTGTACTGACTCACGACCGGGTCGGTAGGGTCGGGCCGATGGCTTACGGATTTCGGGCACTTCCATTTCACTCAAAAATTCGGCGCTGAGTGCCCCGAAAAAACGAGAAACTGAAACTGAAACCCAAACAGAAGAGTCCGCGACGGAAAGTGTCCGGAGAAAGAGCTGGAGCTTTGTTTTAAACGCCTTTTGGCTTTCTTTCGTGATTCCTCATCTGGCTTTTGTTAGGCCCGGCTGAGCGCTGTTTTTGGGCAACACTTAAGCGCATTTAAGGCTTAACGGCACCGCGCGACATTTGATTAATTACCAACTTTAATATTTCGCTTGCCATTTTATTGCCTTTGGCCATAAATCTCGCTTTCGTCTCGCATATACGTATGTTATTTGTGAAATAAATCACTCAGGGGGGCGAGTCTTGTCTGGGTAAATAGAGTGTTTTTTTAGTGGCAACTTGCATGCTTAAATAAGACATAAATACCATATTAAATTTGTAATTTACTTAGTATTTTTTTAAATATTTTCTACCAAAATGATCAAGCTTTTTTTTGTGGCTATGCTGCCATCCTCTTGCTGGCCAATTAAATCGAGATTTTCCCTACGTTTCCACACTTGTTGGGCCAAGTTCTGGGTGTGTATGTTTTGTGGTCGCGAATATGCGTAAATCATGCCACCATATAGCCACACTAATGAACTATAAAACGCGGCAAGGTGTCGGCTGCCACAGTTTGTTTATGCACTGAAAAAAAGCCAGCGAAACAATTTATATTTCAACAGAAAATACTATACCAAATAAATGTGTATCTTTGGTAACTAAGTTGTTGCCATAAGGATCTCCTAAGAATATTCTGTGTATTATAGTTTAGAATATATATAGTATAGTATTTGATCTCATAATCTAATCCCCCTTTCTCCGAGTGACCTGCAAACAGGGGCAGGTTTGATCGCCATGGAAATATGTCTGTTTGAAATGCATACCGAAAGCCAACCAACCAAACGAAGGAAGGAAGGAGGGGCCCCGGCCTCCGTCGGACAGGTTGCGATGGCATAAATAAATTTATAATAAATTGCAAAGTTTAAAAATGACGATATATCATTTGTCGCAGCATGTGTCACCCATTCTCCGCGCTCTGTCTCGTGAGTCCCAGGGCCCAGAGAGTGCCGGGGTTTGTTTGGCAGCCGACCGCTCAAAAGTGCGAACGATTCAATTAATCTTGACACTATTTATTATTATTGCGGAGCTCGGCTAGGAGCAGGACCAGCACCAGCACCAGCACCGACAGCAGGACTAGAACCAGCTCCAGGATGGCCCTGCTCGGCGACTGCCCATGTCGCTGTTACATTAATTAGTGGAGCAGTCGGCCGAGTTCTCGGCGGCTAGTACATGTGTGCGCCGCATTATCATATTTATTAAGCGGCCGCATCGCCTGCAGCTCCTTCGGGCCGGGCTCATGGATGAGGATGTGGATGAGAACGCAGATGAGACTGAGGCTGGAGCTGGAGCAGGAGCAGCAGGCAGATGGGCTGTCTGACTACCCGCGGCTATCACAACAACGAAAATTGATTGCTCCTGTTGTTGTGGCTGGCTTTGATCGTGTTAAGATAGGCCCCGGCACAAGCTCCGACTTCTATAGAAAGTTTATGCATAACTTCGGCTGGACATAGCGCTGCACCATGGGCATCGTAAATATCTTTTAGTGCCTTCCTGTTCCTGGGCACGCATTTTTATGCGGTGAAGGGAGACGGTCGGCAGGGAGGGGGGAGGTGTTTCGAGGTGGGCAACTATTTTTGTGACAGATCATAAATCAAAAATCATACACGCTGCCCCAGTCCCCGATCCCTGTTGCATTTCGCATTCGCATTCACTCCCCACATACGGAGGCACTGGGGCAAGGCAAGAAAAAGAAACTAGAAGTGGGCTCCGAGCAAGGGAACCTACTATGAGATACCCGGTGTTGCTGGATTTTTAAATTATAAATTGTAAAAAATATCTAAATGATTGTATAAGGAAATAAATGTTGTGTTTAATAGGTTAACTAATTTATCCTATTCATTATGAAGTAAAGCCCATAAAATAGACATGTAAATTAATATGATAACACTACTACTTTGTATTATAAGTTAATATAGCATATTGAGGAGTTATTAACAAATATACCAATAATTATAACCCGACATAGAGGCAATAATTACATATTTAAAACACATTATATTATATTATAGTCTTAAATACTTTCTAGTATTTGCCCCTGTTGATCCTCTATAAAAAATAAATACACTTAGTATATGCCTCAAAGGATCATCCCTCGATATTAATATACCCACAAGACCACGAGTAATAGGTACCAAAAAAAAAAGGAAAAGCCAGGTAGGTAGGTAGGAGGTTGCCACTTGCAACTTGCAGGTGTTTGCCCCAAATGAATGACTCTACTCGCCATTGTAAATTAAGTTCACTTGCCATTCGCGGTTTAACTATTGCATTTGCATATTAATATTTCCAGTGGGCAGGCCGCACACTAATGGGGCCAAAGGGGGATTTATATGGGAAAGCAGGAGGATTATCTCCAGAGACTGAGTCATATCTGCCCTCAAGGAGTATCTTAAGGAATTGCTTAAGCTATAAAAAACAGATTATGCTGACAACTAATTTAATTTAATTGAATTTAGTAAGAGGGTCGTCTAGATGAACCATCTGGTTATTTATATTCTGGGCAAATAATATAAATCCATTAAAGAAAATTACCTTATTCCGCAATAAACAAAGTAAAAGGTGAATCGGGTAAGTCACTAATAAATATTAGATAAAAAACCTTTCCCAAATCAAGTGCAAATTTACTGACATCCTTTCCCAATTCATTCACTTATTTATAAGGCAGTCTGAGGCAGCTTCTGAAACATATTTATTACCGCCAAATGTTTGGGAAATGATTAAAATCAAATTTTAATGTGTTGTCCATTCATGAAAATCCCAAAAGCTATTCCCAAAAGATATCATTCGCCTTTCCATATGCCGGACACGTAGACGAACCCGAACCCGCTAATCGTCCTAACTGATCTGTGGCATATGCCTAATAAATCTCCATTTCCAGCGCCGAAGCAAAGCCGAACCGAACTAAACCAATTGCCACTAATTTTCGTGCGTTTTCTCGAGCGCTGCGACGTGTGATGCCGCAGTCGAGATTGCGATTGAATGGGGCATAATCGGAGTGAAAAAATCATATCGAACGCACGTAGTTGCGTCGCAGCAAATTGCTTCATTCAGGGGCTCTACCTGAAGGAGGAGGAGATGGACACCAAGAACCCGAATCAGAACCCACATCTAATCCATCTCTATCGCTGCAGCTATTCCCGGAACCTTAAAGCTGGAGCTGGAGCTGGAACTCTGGCCAACTACTGGAGTAGCATTTTAATTGGTTTAGTGCTTCATGGAAGCAATTACCCCACGGGATACATAAAAACTGTGACAGTTTTTGGGGGGGAACTGAGGCCGGGCTGTGATTTTAATGAATTTAAATTATGACAGCTGCAGTCCGGACCACAAATATTTTATGGCCCTTAAAGGCCCAAATAAATTCGGCTTAAAAACGCCAACGGAAATGGAAATGCAAAGAAAACAGAGCTCGCCAGCTCGCCAGCCCCATCGGATCCGATCCGATCCCAGTTTCGAGGCGAACAACGAACCCATTAAATTGTGTGATTTGCTTTGTGAGCCAGTCAAATGGCGATGGAGATCTTTTATGATTTAAGCCCAGACCCTCGGCCGGGGCGTAGTAATCCTTTAAGTTATTGACGACGCAGCCGATGCATTGATGAAATTTTATTTATTTATTTATTTATACTCCCCCCGCTTCGCAACCCTTTCCCCTCGCCTGGGCTAGATCTTTGGGGGGAGCCTTTATGGTTTCTGGGGCCTGACTAATCCCGCAGGAGACTCGGCCTCGGCTTTATTGTGGGTAATAGCCGGGGGACTTCGATGCTGATGCCGATGCCGATGTCGATGTCGATGTCTTATATAACACAGTGTTACTTCTGACACTTTTATTGCCGCTGCCCCTAGACAAAGGAATCTGAAATTGAGGCTGAGAGTGGAGAGTCGGGAGCCCAGAGCCCGGAGCCGAGAGCCTTTGGGGATTGCCCGAATGCCTTGGAGTGGTAATTAAATTGGCCGGCATTGTGAAAGGCTGCCTGGCCGGGCCGTTCATGTCTTATGTCTCAATCTAAGCAGCCGTCACATAATTAGCCAACAGTCAAACCGTCAACGGCCCGCAGCTCTGGGCCGGCCGGAGAATCACGGCAACTGCCGCAATATGACAAACTAAGAAACTGGTTCCAGACATCACTATATATATATATATATACAGATATATCTACAAGATCCTCTACGCATGCGCAACTGACTGACTGCAAATGCAGGCCCAAATCCGCGGCCAAATCCGAATCCGCGGCGGCCGCGGCTGCCTTCTCATTTTGGCCCGCTGACAGTCGCCGTTTTGGCCCGTTCTCGTGGCAAATTAACACCTCAAGCGGACAGGCCGCGGAGGCCGAGTCGGAGACGGCGACGGAGAGTCATTTGCCATCGGATGTCTAATGTTCGGTCCGCTGACAGCCGCGAATTGCATTTGACGCTGGCCAATTGCTCTTGAAGGCTGAGCTGAGCCGCGTTTCCTGCCCGTCGTTCTTGGAGCTGCCCCTGCCCCAGCCCCGTTTCTTTTTTTTTTTGTGGCAACTAATTTGGCTAACTGAGTGTCTGACGAAGGGCAGGAAGTGCTGGCCACACTGAGAGCCAAAAACTGGGAAACCTAATACTGAAAAGATCACAAAAACCGCAGGGAACTGGGAGGCCACTGGGAACTCTGGTAGAAGTGGAATTTAAATAGTAAAGAAAGATTTAGGAAATATTTAATACATCTTTTTGTTACTATTTAAATCTAATTTAGTTCTTAAGTTATATACAAATATTTAAGATCTGTTAAAAGAACGATTTTAAGAATGGAAAGTGAGTGAAATTGAGGAGTAACCTATAACCCAAATATAAATAAATGTAGAACATTTTATAATTCTGTATTTCAAGCAATTTATAATAAATGATAAATTTCCAAATAATAATTTATGGATTCTCATTATTCCATATTTTATAAAACAAGTAAAACTTATTCCCAAAGAATACAAAATTCGTATAAATCAAGGAGCCAAAATTTTTTGCGTGCTTGATTTGTAAGTTCTCGATGTCAGATAAAATGGAAGAGACGAGATTTTTGATAATTCCCCAAGCTGAGTTGAGTTGAGAGACTTGTCCCCGAACATTTCCGCAACCGCCTCTTATCGATGGCACTCGACCAGGGTGAAAATTAATTAAAAACCCATCAGATAAACGACCGCAGAGATAATTATTCCTGTGCCCGAGCCCCCAGTCCCCAGTCCCCAGACCCGGCGAGAACCGTTTCTAGCGGTGTCCGTCGTTAAGTATTCATAACTATATTTATCGGCCATCAAAAATCAATTGCACTCGCATACACTGAGCGAAAGCGGAGGGGCGGAGGAGGGAAGCCTGGGGGCTGGAGAGCGACCAAAAAGGTAGCCGGGCCCAGAGACTCGGGCCAGGTCCTGCCGCGAGGCGTTCAAATTGCGCTTGTTAACATTTTTGACCGCCTGCTGGGGGCCAACTATGGACCGACGAAAAAGCCAACAAACCGAACGTGTTACGCATAATAATTCTCGTTACGAATAAATGTATCTTGTATCTGCGCGGAGGCTGCGGCATCGGGTTTATCTGGGAGCCGGCATCGCACTCACGTTACTCTGCGAGAGTGAGTAACTGATAAGGCCACTCGGAATCGGCATCGAAATCGGAATCGGAGGCGAGTTCAGAATTGAAATAACAGAAATCATAATGTTTATGCCATTAAATTGTTAACAAAGCGTACGGGGCTACTGCGACTGCTGGGCCAGGTACGAGAGATCGGAGGAGATCCCGCATGTCAGCACGCCCATAAATTATGCTTGATATATATTTGGGTCCCGGACTTGTCGTGTGAATGTCCAGTGTCCCGCTCGGTTTATTTATTTACCCTGCCAATGGCTACGTGACATTCACGCTTGGACGTCCGCAAACGAATATATACGTGACCCAGTCCGGTCATCTCTGGGCATCTTTGCCACTCGGAGGCTGCACAGAGAGAAAAGTGTGCATCAAGCTTGATAGTTTTTGCTTAAAAAATCAAAGATCTTTGAATTTTCAATGTTCTAACACCATAAAACTATAATATCCCATTAAAATAATGACCTAATGATATCAGCAAGGCTTTAGTTTTAGTGCTAATATTTTCTCGACAATTTTCTGCATTTTCATTCTCAATTTCCTTACATATTTTCCCTCTGTGTGAGCATCTTTTTTACCTTTGGGCCTTATCTAGTCGGCCCTATCGGCGGGCGTCTCTTAATTTTCACCCCTCTCTGGGCCGAATTATTTCCTGTAATTGCCACACAGCCGCTGTGTTGTCCGAAACCGAGAAACCGTAAAAAATAATCAAATGTTTCCTGCGCTCTAAAATCATCTCCCTCCCCGCTCGTAACCCCTTTCAGGTCCATTTCACTCGGAAAAAGGATGCGCGTGATGCTATTCCGAGTGTCAACTACACAGTTATCGAAGCCCACTTTCACAATGAATTGGCCGAGGGGATATGGCCGGGTTATAACCCAAGGGGTTCGGGGTTCGGGGCTCGTGGTTCGTGGTGCGGGGCTCGGGACTCGGACAACAACGCACACTCACACTGCCCGTTTGTATTTATGACTTTATCTTTCACTTTGTTTGTGCGAGATTTTTGTTTATGTTTTCAGCTTTCCTGGGAATTCACCGAGATTCTTTTCTCTTTTGCGGGTTGTGTGTGCGGTCGAATCGCTGGGTTTCCATTTCCCGGCCTTTCTGGGGTCCTAATCACGCGCCCTGGTTCGCCGTAATTATACCTCAGAGTGTCTTCAGATTAAGATGTCGGCATTAGAATGTGACTAAACTTAATTTTCTCAATTGACGCGGTGCCGGGGGTTTATTGGAAGAAGGGGTTATATTTTATAGTTGCAGAAGCTTAAAAATAAAATAAAATAAATCGACTTTAGAATGGGGTTTAGGGATACAAAGAATGGGAAGTCGGTTAACTAGGTTAAATATTTTTTGAGGATTATTAGACGGTAAATGGCATTGGGTACTTTGACTTAAATTTATTATATCTTGCTTGAAATTGAAATACTTTTATTGAAGTGTTAAATAATAATATTATATATGTAAACATATCAAATCTTTTATTACAAAATACTTGCTTTATTTTTAGCCCTGAGTAAAGTACAAATATTAATTTGTTATACTTACCAGTAATTTTATTAACCTTCAGATCTTTTTATTACCAAATTTCTTACACTTTTGATTTAATTATTTAAAGCCTTCTTTTAGATGAATGCCGTTCGACAAGTCAACATTATTAAATGTAATTGAGATGAAGCCTCTATAATAGAGACATCAAGATTGATGCAAGCCTGCTATCACACCGTTGATTACGATAAGCGACCCGATATGATCTCCTAACATTTCGGCTTGTATTCTCGTCAGAGTCGGACAGACTCCACTAAATGCTGCAATCAAATGCCACGAAAACATAACGAAATTTTGATTAGACCAATTAAATTATTACATGCCACAAAGGGCGGCAATTACATCGGGAGGCGGCGGACTGACTGTGGCAGGTGCTGGGAGATGGATGTGCGCGGTGCCAGCTGCCATTGACCCACGCAAACTTGAGTGAGATTCCGGACAACCACAGGGCAGAGCGAAGCCAAAAACCACAAATGAATGACATTAGTTACACTTAGCAGGCGCGGCGAGGGGCGAGAAAAATAATTAACAAATTAAACGAACAAATGCCCCGAAAAGGAGATTGGAACGCATCTGCAAGTCGAGCGGAGGAAATTATGAAATTGTCGTGAGGGAACAAAAGAACCCAAGAGAATCCAGAACAAATCGCAGGTACAGTGAGAGAAAGGCAGCACAGGTATGAGAAATATTTGAAAATTAATATAACATGTGTGTTTTATTCAGAAATATTTAAGGTAAACTTGTGCACACACAAATATGTAAAATATGTATGTATATAATATTGAGAAAATATTGAGGTAATAGAAATGTTATAAAAGGTTTTTCGATATTTTTTAATATAGTTTTTAATCATTTATTCAGTTGTTTTTATCTTTATATACTTAGTAATATAATTATAATTTTTTTTCTTTATTTAAATATAAAAAATAAATGGTAAACCTAAGTATATGAGGCTCTCTTTATGTAAATACTCACAATACAAGATCTGAGCCTATTGTTAAGACATTTAAATATTAAATCGTTTATCTTTATTTATTAAAAACCTAATTCCCAAGAATACAGATCATTAATAGGTTCCACAATTATTTCTTTCTCTGCACAAGACGCTAATTGAGGTTGAGATTCGACATTTGAGGCTATTGAGGGATAGACAGGCTGCAAGTTTACCCAAGCTAATTGTTATATAACCTCTTGGAACTTGTGAAAATCTCTTCATCATCGCTGGAATAATACAGCAGGTACACACACACAACATACACAACGCACAACACTTGTCAAAATATATAAACCCAAAAAGTGAGGCATTAAAAATGCATTTTGACAGGTCTTACCTGGACATGACCCTTGGACATGCGACATGGAAACCTGGGCCCGGACGGGTTCTACCTGTTGGCAGCCCTCTGCGGCTTTGATCGATAATCGCGGCCCACGCAAAAGTGTCCGTCACGCTGAGCCCAAACTAATGGCATTACAATAGAGAGCACGTCCTGAGCCGGGACTAGTTTTTGCGGTCTGGACAAACAGAAACCGCGACTAGGATGGCGAAAGGACTAGCCCGGGCAGCTGCACAGCATCGCTTATCCCTTAATGGGCTTTTGTCTGCCGGCGGCGGCGACTCTGCGCGGCAAATCCTCTCAAGTGCAACCGAGCTGCATCAGATTAGAACAGGTTCGCCTTTGTCCCCAGTGTCCGGAGCAGAAATAAAGCCAAATTTTAATGCTCTTGGCCAACAGCAGGCAGGAAAAGTTTGACGGAACGGAATTTTTGGTGTCCCATCTGCTAATCGCATTGGCTGCAAAAGTTGCTGCTAAGCCGCGTGTTGTTTCTAACTTTGCAATTAAAATCCCCACACGCACTTCACACTTCGGCCCCGCCGATGGATTTTCCGGGAAAACTGTCATCAAACAGGGTAAATCTCCCTGTCCCTGGGACAGAGGGATTCGGCGAGAGAGATCCCCTGCATTTCGATGACAACTTGTCACAATTCTGACAAGTTACTGAAGTGTGCATTCCGAGTGTGCTCGCTCTCCTCTGTTCTAATGAAGAAATTATCTATAATGATACGCGGAAAATGCAGAGTCTGAAAATGGAATAATTGTTCTGTTTCGATAAAAATCAAATTATGTGGAAACTGAAACCCTGCAGCAGCAGCAGGCCGAATGAAAAGGGTAAGCGTTCGCTCGAGGGTTCGCCCGAAATAATAATAACTAACACAATGATTATATGAGAATGACGTATTATTTTGTGATAAGCATGTGAAATATTTGATGGATTTATTACACGAAAATATGGTATCGCATGCATGGGAAGGGAAGGGGGGAACAGGGCGACAGGGAAGTGAGTGTGTGCGTGTTCAGGATGTGTCACTCAGGAGCAGGTGGAGTCAGTCTCAGATCGGATCAGCACAGGTGGGGAAATTTCTTTGAATGCTGTTTCGTGATAACTGCCAAAAGTGGTTGAATTATATTGTATTAAATATATACGTAAAATAATATTTAAAATGTTAGGTTTAAATCAAAAGCAATGAAAACTCAATTACTCACCTCATAAAATCGGAGTGCCAACCCCTAGACAGCTCCAATTAACAGCAATTGCCTGGGGATTCCTGAGATATCTCCTCCGTATCCTCACTGCCCTGTGTACATAGCATACTTTCCGGATCCGATGCAACCACACTGGGGTCTGCCAATCAATTTGACTTTCAATTTCCCCGAATTGGTAGCCACTGAAAGCTGCACTCGTTGGCAGCTGCAACAGGCCGCAACAGGTGCACTCGGCAGTTGGCCAAATCCAACTGCTCAGCCATTCCGCTCATAACCACAATTGCTCCAAAAAGAAGGGGGTTGCAAGGAAACCCCTACCATCTCTCCTGGCCACGTTCGATGGAGTGTCAGGCACTCGGGAGCAGCTTGACAGAGGCGGTTCATGGAATCGGATGGCTGTCTCGGAGTGTTTGGAGAGCTAAAAGCGTGTTATCAGCCATCTGTGTGTTTACATGCGTATCAAAGGCGAGCACGCAGCGCAAACCTAATCAATATGCTCGTCATTTGCGCCAAGTTACATTTTCCTTTTAGCCCGGTACGTGTCAACGGGGCGCTCAGGGCAGAGTGTAAGGCCAACAAAAAAACAAAAAAAAAAACACAAAACAGCAGCAAAAAAGGCAAAGATATATTCCCAAGGAGAGCCAGCCATTGTGTCTTTGATATTTCGGAGCATTAAACTTTGATGAGTTATCGCACGAACCCCTCCAGCCCGCACCAAATAATTATTTCCACTTTTTGAAGTGCAAGGTGTCCCTGTCCCTGTCCCTGTTCCTGGGATTTTCCAGGACGCTCCCTAATTTATGTTCATGACCTCTAATGGCCGGGCATCTCGCAGCGCCAAGGAGCGCCATCAAACAAATTGTCCGTGGATGTATGCACATTGAATTTTGATACGGATAAGGATAAGCCAGGATGGGGTCCAGGCCGGGGACCTCTCTCTCTCTCTCTCGCTTCTAGATTGCACAAGATTAATTGATACATGTCCATTTCGTGTTGACAAGCCCTGTGAATTGAGGGAAATCTTGGCAACGGCCACAAAAGAAACCAACAATAAAAGGTACGAGCGTGGCCAAAAATAAATGATGCACAATAAGGCCAGGACACTTTTATCGCTCCCCGCTGATAATAAACAATCTAGGCGAGCTGGTACACAGGGGGAAATAAGTTGGATTCAACTATGCATGGTTTTTTGTATACATTTATTTAAGAAGTAGTTGAAACATTCGATACTTCTTCTGTAAAATTTATTAAAAAAAGGAACCCAATTTTACCATTACTTTATGTTTCCCCTTTTCTACTCCACTTTCCTTTCAGTGTTTATGTAGTAGGTGTGTGGCAGGGGGCGTGGCTCCTTTGTTGAGTGACATATGTGTGCGTGGCTGCCCGATGACTGCTCATCCATTTGACTGCTCCAGCTCCTGCTCCCATTACGTGCCGAGGCGATTTGCGGACCCCCACTGCATCAACAATCTATTAATCAGTCCTCCGCGCTTTTAGCATTACAATAGATATCCTGGCCATTGTCCTGCCTGGCTGCCAGCCTGCCTGCGATTTTGAGGACAGTTCCATTCGGTTCCCTACCATAGACTCACTTCCGCTGCGCCCAAGTGTTGCGAGTTCGATTCGGTGCCGCCTTTACGGTTTAATTACAGTGCCTGAGATGGCGGCCGGCCCGCGCGGCGTATACTTGATGGCCTGCCATGGCGTTCGCGGGGCTCAATCAAAAGCCCGTCACGGGGTGGCCTTGCAAAAACTGTGTACCAGCTGGTGGAGGGAGGTGGAAGAGGGAGGGGGCTTGATCAACCGCACAACCAGCAGCCCCGCCCACTTAATTAGTGCCCCAGCTCATTGGCGGGCCATGTAGCGTGCGTCTGTCGGTTGGCGGCTTGATTGTTTTTGGGGTTTGACCCATTTGCGGGAATGCAAAACAAAAGCGAGGCAGGTCAGGCCACACAGGACTCGAGTCCTGCCACCCACCCCCCCTCACGCACTCACTCACTCACTCACTTAGCCATTCCCTGTGCTTTTGTTGCATCCGCATTGGGCACCGACTGACAAACATTGTCTCCCTTCAGTTCAACTGGATCATAATTAAATTAATTAAATTCTATGGCTGCACCGCCATCGGCATCGGCAGCAGCAGGAGGCCGAGGGGTCATAATTACGCCCTGTTGATTTACAAGGCGGCGGCCACAACAACAGCGGGCCACATAAGCCCCTAACGAGCTGACAATTTTCGCCACCCTCGAGGAACCTACCACTCCCCTCCTACTTTCCCCAATTGAGAATGTCAACTGGTTGCCAGCGGAGAAGGGCCAGAGAGCCGGAGATTCTCAAGATAGTCCATGATTGTACAGGGACAGTGGGCTATGCCTTCGGGGCTTAAAGAACGCAGTGTTAGGTCAAGCTTGAAAAAAGCTACAAAAAAAAATTATCTAACAAAATTATTTTTCTTCTTTGTTTACAATGTTTGCTCTTTAAGTTAAATTTAAATTCTTGAAACCTCTGAATTTATTTGATTTCCATTTGCTTGAGTTTATTTTCCATGTGGTTTTCCTTAAATCAGTTCACCTATTCAGCGGAAAAATGGTGCAAAATCTCTGCAATTTGCCGCCCATTGTGCATGGCCTGGACTTCCATCTCTTCCAACTATGTATCTGCCATCCAGTCTATCTATCTGCTGTTGCACCTCCGCGACGCACAATTATCCCACCAGGAGGAGGCAGACCAGCGGAGCTGTGTGGAGGCGACTGGCCAGCCGCAAGTCACAAATTGGCAATTTGACTTGATCCAGTCCCCTGGGAGCGGGCCACGCACTGCTGGAAGCCCAGCGACGACGACGACGATGACGACGACGTCAATATGATGATTTAGAGCACGAAAATTGTTGTCGCGAGGGCGGGTACTGGCTGCCGGGGAGCTGTAGAGCTGAAGAGCTGAAAAGCTACTGCTTGGAGCGGCTGGCTGTGGGTGCTGACAGCAGAGTCTGGAAATTTGAGCTCTTGTTTTCGCCTGGTTTCATAAAAAACACATTAATTCTAATTGGCAGCAATTGCATCGAACCGCCCGGTGAGCGTTTAGTGGGGCCTAGACTCCACTGAGTCACAGAGTGACTGGGCAGAGCCACTCATAGTCAAGGAAAAGCTATAGGACAGAGGAAAAAATTAAATACAAGGGAGCTGGAAAA
>JAEIIU010044809.1:7198-42068 GCA_018874675.1 Drosophila baimaii | reverse complement strand
TTGTTATATAATAGATGTGCACTTTTCTGGATACTACATAAAATCCATAGATATATTTGCTTATTTCTGGGTATTACCCACTACTCTTATCACTGAATAAGAAAACCAATTAGCCTGGAGTTCCATTTTGGAAGAGCAGTGTCTAGTTTGTAGATAAACCTATTTGTGGGTCTCCTAGCCCATCCTTCCTATTTCCGGTTGCTATTTTGGAAGGTTGAAATGCGATTATTTTCACATTCCTAGAAACCATTACAGCCGTAGATATCTTTTCTTGAAGTACCTTACCTGGCATACCTGGTTTCTTTTCCACCCATCGTGGTGAATTTCCAGCCACGCAGGTCACCCACCGCTCCCAGTCGCAGCCAGACGCATAGTGAAACAGCTTTATCAAATATTGCGACATAATGGCAGCCAGCACGGCCAGACATCGGCTGGCATTGTGAGTCTCCGCGGAGGGTATTGTCAGTCTTTTGGGGTTCTCGGCTGCGGCTCTGGTTCCGGATCGATCAGTCGAGTGCCAAAATGTCAACGAGCTACACGCGCCTCTTCCGAATCCTATTCGTGATCATCTTCCTCAAGCTGCTCTTCCTGCTGGGCCTCTACTTTCGCAGCTACGATGCCAGCACACGGTTGCGCAGGCGTCCCGTCTCCGTCTCCCAGGTGGACATATTCGATGAGCTGCTCCTGGATCGCAGGGAGAGTAAGGAATAGTAGCAGGAGCCTTCTTGTTCCAAGGGAAATCAATCTTCTTAAATCTCTCCACATTTTAGTGCCCACTTTTGAGCAGCAAATGAAGTGGATACGCGAAGAGATGCCCTCGTTTCCGCTGGAGGAGCTCATTGCCCGCGAGAAGCACTACCAGGCGGTGAAATGTGGCCCTGCTCCGGATCTCATGAACATCGACTTCCACAACACCTACTGGCAGAGGGCGGTGAATGCGAATCTCACCTATTACCTCTTTGGAGCCTACTACGATGACCGGGAGGCTGTGCCGGAGGCGCCGCTGGTGCGGCTACTGACCATGGTCAATCAGCATCTGGACAAGGACTTCAAGTATCCACCGATCTTTTGCCAATTTTGGTTTGAGGGTCGAGCCGATCCGGTGATTGTGCCCGTCTCAGAGCACCGCGTGATGTGGCCCTTTGGCCATGCCCCGCGTCGCATCTATCCCACCTTCCTGAGCTGCCCCCTGCCGGAGGACAGTGGGAGTGCGGCGCAGAAGGTGCCCCAGATGGTGTCGCTGGTGGGCCAGAAGTGTGACAGGGCCAGGAATCTGTTGCGCGTGATTTACGAGCCGGATGAGGAGCAGGCAGGAGCTGGAACTGGAAATGGCACCACCACCTCCACCTCAGCCGCAGGCGCCACCTCCACGGAATCCTCCTCCGCCAACCAGCCAGCCAGGGAGCCACGTTTCATTGTGTGTGTCAAGGCCATGGACTTCCCGTACGAAGACAAGTCCTGGCGCCTCATTGAATGGCTGGAACTGATGCGTCTGCTGGGCGCCTCCAAGGTGTGGCTCTACGATGCCCAGATGCATCCGAATATGACGCGGGTGCTGAAGAACTATCCCGGTTTCGTGGAGGTACGCGCCATGTCCCTGGGCCGGGGAGAGCCACATGCCCGACCCCACTTCCATCACTATGCGATGGCGGCGGATGGCTTCAATCGAATCCTCAACGAGATGATACCGTACAACGACTGCTTCTACAGGAACATGTACAAGTACGACTATGTGGGCGTCTTCGACACCGATGAGGTGATCATGCCGCTGGGCAATACCACCGACTGGAAGCAGCTGGTGAAGCTGGCCCGCGTGGTGCCCGACTACGGGAGCGTGACCTCGCCCGACTGCACCGAATGGGTGAGCTTCTGCTTCCGCAATGTCTACTATCCCCGGTACCCGGAGCGGCCCAAGGTCTATCGCAATCTCTCCAGCTCCTTCTACATGCTGCAGCATGTGGAGCGGGTCCGAGAGCACTGTAATCGCGGTGCGGCGGCCAAGTGCCTGCATGACACCAGGTATGCCGTGGGTTTGCACAATCACTTCACCTTCTTTCACACCGAAAACGCCGCCTGTGGGGCCAAGTCGGTGCCCATTGAGTTTGCCCAGATGCAGCACTATCGGGAGCCGGACACCAAGTCCCTGCTGATCGATCCGATCATTGATGCCAGCATCTGGCGCTTCCAGCCGCAGTTGCAGTCGCGGATCGAGGAGAAGTACCGGCGATTGGGCTTCCTGCCCAACGAGCAGCAGCTGGCGGATTCGCTGGAGCGACGGCGACGCAAGGATGAGCAGCAGCTGAAGGAGGCAGTGGGTCAGGCGGGGTGAAAGGCCGTTTAGGTTTCTCTGGGGGAGCCCATGGGTTAGGGATCTCAGGCAGGCCTAGTGCCAAGGTAGAGCCTTTAGGGGTTTCCAAATCAATTCAAAAGCTGTCTAAAAGTATGCAATGGATTATTTTTCTAGGGCTTAACATTTGCCAGCATACATTTTGGCCTTCTTTTTAGGTGATTTGAAATCTCCAGGGATTAATTTTTTTTTTTTTTTCTTAGGGTAAGTAAACAATATATATAGGCAAGGAAATTAGGGTTTAATTGATTTAATGGAAGGTCTGAAGGTAGCAAATAAGAAAGATATTAAGGTTATATGCAAAAATAGCCACTCTTCTAGGTCAAGAATATTTTATTATATCATGTTTATGGGCCCTTAATGTATAATAATTATTTACACCTTCCAGAAAATGGTGATTTCGACTTCATATAGATTTTAGACGCATTCACCTCTTTTTTACCTTTTTTTTTATTTACATAAATAATTACTCAATCAAGAGTTAATACAAAAGTAAGTAGGTTTCTTAATATCCAGTTCATATCCATATTATAATTAACTAAAGCGTCAATATCTCAGGGGCTTTATCGCATTTTTTGATTATTATTATTATTCGCTTAATGTAAGATAAATCCTCAATAAAGATCACTTATATTAAAAGGCCTGGCAAGTCTTGAACTAAAAAGAAGCTTAACCTAATCATGTGACGCAAGTTCGAATTGAATGGCAAACACTTGGACAAACAAGGCGCCGAAAGTGGAACAATTTTGGAGCAGAACAAGAAAACATTACTCCACTTGCGTAGGCCAAAAGAAGCGATAAATTAACAAATAAAAAATAAAAATTGGTAAAAACAAATGGGAATTTTGTTTTTTTTTTAAATAAGCTTCCAAAATGTAGACACTGTCATTCAGTTTAGAGTTTTGGAAGGTACACATAAAGCTTTTGTATAAAATTTGGCTGGGATTAATTAATTAACGCTAAAATCAAGCCATTACGAGTTAATAAAATGAAATGGGATTTTTTTGCATTCAAAATGTTTCCATTATATTAAATCAAAATTAGATATTAGAGATATGCAGATTCTTTTTTATAACATTTTCTTAGAAATCATAAGAATGTATTTAATTACATTGTCTTAATGTTTTCTTTAAACTTCTTTAAATTATTAAATTAAATAAATTAAATAATCTTAAATAAAATCTTTACAGGTGGGCATAAATTTATATTAATATTTTTGTATTTTACTCGAGATATAGTTATTTTTACAATTTAGAAAATGGTATTAAATATTTTACTAATATTACTAATAATATATAATATTACTAATATTTTACTTATTACTACATTTATTAAATGCCAATTTATTAATCTAGCAAAAACCAACACAGCATTGATTTCCGAGTTCAAATTAATGATATTTTTAGTTAGTTATGCCACTTTTTTGTCAACAACATTAATGTATAATAATAATTATTTATAAGTATTGATTTATATTAAGAAATCTTTTAAATTACATTAAAATTAAATTAAATCTTTTGTTTAAGGCTTTATTGGAAGCCTTTCTTTGTTAAATAGTAATAGAAATGTTATAATTTTTGATTAAAATGAATTCTTTATTCCTATTAACCTATTGGACCTCCACCTGCTGCTCTTGTATCTGTAATTTCCAGCTCCGTTGGTTTTCCTGGCCAACAGACACTGTTATTTGTTGGCAACGCACAACAGAGTCAGTTCTGTTGTTGAAGCGAACGTGTTGCAGAGGCAAATGTTGGCGGCTGTTTTGCGGCTTTTGGCTGTTGCTTCAGTTGGCCGCAAACAGCTTGGGGGCTTGGATGTGGCATATGCCACGCCCTCTAACTCCGCCCCATGATAGTTATTATAATATATATTTTCTAGGAAATTTTTT
This sequence comes from Drosophila baimaii, assembly GCA_018874675.1. Lineage (NCBI taxonomy): Eukaryota > Metazoa > Arthropoda > Insecta > Diptera > Drosophilidae > Drosophila > Drosophila baimaii. The sequence goes on along the minus strand of JAEIIU010044809.1, from coordinate 37,833 downwards.
ATATAGTTGTTTATGTTTTATCAAATTTTTATTATTTGTATTATGTTTATTTTGTGAATTTTTAACGCGCTTGCAATTGCTCTCTTTTTAAATATATGACATGTTTTACCCAATTTAAATTATAAATCCTGCGCCTTTATCATTTTCATAGTTTAATATTTTAAGTTTTAGCTTCAGCTTTAGCATTTATGTATTTTCATAATTCCCATGTTTGCACTCGAGCTCCGAATGACTTGGCTCTCATCGTTCGCTTCCAAAATGCACATAGAATTTAATTTAATTTGCGTGTTCAGCTCACACACACACACACACACGCGCCATGTATCCACTTCTAATTAATTGCATTGCACAAAAGCATTAAACAAAAAATTGAAGGCAAAACGTGAACACGAAAAGCAACAACTAACCGAATGCAAACACGATACAAATATGGGTAAAATATGAGCAAAAAATATATTATATATAACACGCACAAAATAACACACACAATGGAGGTGGACTTTGTTGTTTTCTTTTTTTTTTATGTTTGACACAAAATAAAAATATTCATTATTATTTGGCCAAATGGCGAATTAATGATATGAGCAAACATGGCCAAAACAGTGTTGCTGCTGGCATGCAAATTATGCGCGGCAGCCGGGCATCAAAAGCGTTTCCATTTTTTAATTAAATGTTTTAACGCTAATCCAGCAGCGGGCAGCGGGCAGCGGACGCTGGGATTAAGCAAAATATTTGAATAGCCAAGGGGCGAGGAGGACGAGGACGACGAGTGGCAAACAAAGGATAACAGAGGGAGAAAACATAGAGGCAACGGCAATAGCAGCTACCCAGCGGAAGCGGAACCGGAAACGACAGCCAGCGACAATGGCGCCACGTCACACAAATGTCACCAAATGCAGTCAGCTTTTAAGTCCATGCCACGGCGGCAATGCATCCTTGAAGGAAGGCCCATCCCAAAGGATGCGACACACAGTGTACTTAGTAAATTCTACTTCTGCAGGGTTTTTATTAGTTTAAGCTGGGAATTTGAATAATATTAAGTTGTTTCTTAAATTTCTTAACGAATAAAAGGATTCCCAAGAATTTGCAATGGCTTCACATTTAAATTTTCAAGCTTCAAATATTGAAAAAAAAAAAATCTCCTCCCTTAGAACTTAGGAAACTTTACTCTAACAAGGTTTTTATTAGTTTAAACTGGATATTTTAATAATATTTAATTGTTCCTTTAATTTGTTGACGAATTAAATGATTCCCAAGAATTTGCAATGGCCTTACACTTAAATTTTCAAACTGGTAAGGACATAACATATTTAAAAAAAAAAATCTCCTCTCTTAGGACTTAGTAAACTCTACTCTTACAAGGTTTTTATTAGTTTAAACTTGGTATTTTAATAATATTTAATTGTTTTATTAAGTTGTTGATGAAAAAAAGATTCCCAAGAATTTTCAAAGGCTTAAATGTACATTTTCAAGCTGGTAAGGACATAAAATGTAAAAAAGATATACCTGCAGTTAAAATTAATATTTATTCTTAATAGGAGGACTAAGTAAACTCCAATTTCCCACGTTTTTAATTTATTTTAACCAAGAACCTTAACAGTATAAGCTTTTTTCCTTAATATTTAAGTCAAATACAAGATTTCCATGAATCCTAAAGCCTTTAAATAAAAGTTTCCAAACTGAATAGGCCAGAATCTAAACCCTGCTGTCCAAGTAGGCCCTATTGGCCAGTTTTACTAACACCAGTAGTAGTCGTAGAGATCATTGTCAGTCTGTGATCTGTTCGTTCCCAGACGACATTGTGTTCCCTTCATAGTTTCATCTGAAATCCAAACTTTTATACTGTTTTGTCGGCAACTAAAAAAAATTATTTTTTCGCTAAAAAAAGAGAAGGGAAAGTCGCGTTGGATCACGCGAGTTAGAAATCGTGTCAACAGAGATATTTGTCGCATATATATCACTATATATATATATATATATATACATATATACATATATGGTTAAGAGCGTTCGCAGTTTTTTTTTTAATTTCCAATTACATGTTGTACTTTTGTCACGAATAGAAAATAATCAAAAAACGGTGTTTCGAAAGAAGACGGCGATATTTTCTACGGTTTTCCAAAAACCCAAAAACAACAACAAGACTCGATTAAGTTCCAGCTTCCAGCAGATGTAGGTAAGTGTGCTCAATACTATTATTATTATTATTATTATTATTAGCTAGAACCATTCATTTGGTTATTATTATACAACATAAGCGAGAGGGCTGTGTAGGAATTCCAGGGAATCCCCGAAAGTATGCCTCTGGAGGCAACTGCAATTGAGCGGATCGGAAGTGGTGGCTGCCGCATCCACTCCCTCACCCTCCTCACCCTCCTCTCTCTCTCCGCCATTTTCCCATTTGCCATATTTGCTAGCCATCTTGTTGAACCGAACTACAAGGATACAGGAACCGAGCTCGAAACTAAAAACAAAACAAAAACAGAACAAAACAAAACATAGCCGAACAAAACACACAACGCAACAGGGAGCTGGCCATGTTTTTTGTTAATTAAAATTGGCATAGCAGCCCGAAAGCGGAGGGCCAAGAGCGGGCCGGGGTGGAAATGCCAGGGAAGCAACAACATTTTTGCATTTTCATCAGTTTTTCGGGGGCAAAGCCAACAAGCATTTGGGAGCATTTCAGTCAGCGACAGGTCACGGGTCACAGGAAAAAGAGTGAGTGAAGGAATGAGTGAGTGAATGAATGAATGAATGAATGAATACATGAATGAATGCCTCACTGAATGCCTCACCACTGAAGACGCTGGATTTATAGGTCCCACTCTTAGGGCATATATGTATATGTATATATACATCCACTATATGTATTTACCTTCTGAGTGCTTCATTTTTCAATGAATGACAACCCCCAGCCCCCCAGAGAGCCCTCTCGATTTATGTGCCGCCAATAAATTTACTCAACACTTTTGGCCCTCCGCCGACTAATACAATATTTACATCAAATTGGGGTAGCAGCCACGCTGGGTAACTGGGCGAAATAAAAAATTGCAGTGCGTTTTTCTTAGCCAAGAACAGAGGGAAAAGGATTGCCGGCACTTAAAGAAAAGTGTTGTTAAATATAGTTGAAAATATCATTAGGTTTAGCTTAGTTTAGTTCAGATTAATAGGTTTGATTGTGGATTAAGTTATTAAATGACAAAGAAATGATATTAACGACTTTTGCTGTGTCGTTTTTGACTTTGTGGCACCTGGTCATACTCCACTTCTAGCCAGTGTGACCTTTCTTCATATTTATTTTGAGTATTTGCTTTATTATTATATTATTTCTTTCTCTAAGTAAAAGAAGTGATTAATTCAAGCATTTCTCAGTTAAAATTAACGAAAGATTTTGTAATTAAAATAATATCAGACATATCCTTAGTTATTTTCTTCAGTATTAAATAATTTTAAGCTCTAAAAAATTATAAGGGATTATCAGGATATTGTAATCCTTTAGATTCTTTAAGGATTTAAAAATACAACTCGTATTATTTTTCCTCTGTGTCCCCTTTGGCTTCGCCTTGTACAGCTTCTGTTTCAGTTTTGGCTTTGCTTTTCCCCAGCCCTCCGCTGGACTGTCGTTTAAGTTAAAAGCGCATTTGTAAAGGGGAAAAATGAGGAAAAGCTGGGGTAAGAGGGAGCACCAAGAGGAGTTAAAGGGAGAGAAGGAGGAAAAGGAGGTGGTCGTTTTTCCTTCAAGATCCCTGAGCGCCTTTTAAAAGGCAAATCTTGCTGCTTCTTGCTGCGTTTGCAGTGCAATGTCTTGGCATTTCTTGAGGATGGAAACTCCCACATGGTGTGTGTGTGTGTTCGGGTGTGTGTGGATCCAATGTGGATCTGCCAAGACACAGATTTACCATTAAGAGGGAGCCAAAAGGATTCCCGTAAATTCCCCAAGCGACAAAAGAGCTTGTCCAAGGACGAGGCCGTTCTCAAATATTTGGCCCACGCTTTTGATTTCGATTTCGATTTCTGGCTGCCGATATTTTCCATTTTCCATTCATTTCGATGCCACTCGAGGAGGCCCACCCACCCCATCCCATCCCCCTCTTTGTGACCCCATTTAAACTTATGACAGCCCAAAAGCCAAATGAAAGTTTGCTCTTTTGCCTTGCTTTTGCCGGGCTCTCTGGCCTCTCAATACCAGGCGACATGAACAAACAACAAAATAAATATAAAAAAAAACAACAAAAAATTGTTGCCATTAGTTGAAAGTTCTCTCATGAAGAGTCCTTCCTGGATAAGCCCTATTATGCTTCATATTACCTGTAATTTCCTTTTAATTTTAATGAGCATAAGTCAGGTTTTAAGGCCCTTCCCTTCTGCTCTTTTAAATGGGTTTTTTTCTCTTTATTTTTAGGGAAGTTTTCTTCACCTTTTCCTTGGCATATTTTTGGGCTTAGAGTGTTTGGGTCTTCGGTGCCAGTTTGTACTTTTTTTCTTTGGGATTCGTTTCGGGTTGTGCTTCCATTGGGTCGAAGAACCGTAATAAGTTTCAAACGCTTTCCCGCTCCTCTCGACTGCAAGCTAATAAGAAATGCGTGATGTGTTACCCTGCTCTCCCGCACACACACCCACACCACACACAACACACACCACTCACACACCACATCCTCTCAAGTGTGCCTGGTGTCGCACCCACTCGAATCATCGAGTCCAAGCCCCTCCCCCAAGTCCGAGAGGGTGTGTAAATATTTGTTCCTCGAGCTGGCAACTTTTGCACACGTTCATCTGCTTCTTGGTCAGTTCGCAGTTCGAGTGGAACTTGTCCGTGCTTCTAGGTTTTCCGCTTTTCCCTACCCCGCTCCCCCCTGTAAAGCGGAAAATTTCCACAAAATTTAGCTCACGTCCCAAGGAGCTCACGTGTTGGTGTCCATCTATGTCCATTTCTCGAAGGCGAGGAGAGTGGGGAGAATTCGCGTGATTGTCTCATTAGCAGAGAGGGGGGAGAGAGGGAGAGAGGTGGGAGGTTGGAGGTGGGAGGTGAGAGGTGGGAGGTGGGAGGTAGGAGTGCATCACGTAATGCTTGTAGTGGTTGCACCGTAGCTGAACCTTATATCCCCATTGATTTGACACTCCTTAAACCTCAATCTTAGGCAGGAAGATTTACCAGAAGAAAACCAATCTCTAGATCTAGGTTGTATCTTTTTTTCGTTTTGTGTCATCTCTATAGCCTTGACCCTTAAGTATCATAGTTTGTCCGCCCTGCTAGGTGAGATTTTCAATTCCCCAGATTTAGTTTAGGTTTTCCCTTCGCCCCCCAAAAAAAACATCAGACGAAACTATTGGAACTATTGGAATCATTCATAAACTCGAGTATAGGCCCTCTTAATCCCATAATTTGTAAGCAATTCATACAATTAACTGCCTAACTGCGTTATCCTTTTGATTATCCTGCAGATAAACGCCAGCCAGACGAGTGATAAAATGTTTTCTGCGAATTTCTACAAAATGAAGAATTTTGCCAATCCGAATATATTTTTTAGCCGCAACTCCAAGGCCACAGACACAGACTCCAAGGAAGGCCAAGTCGATACCGCAGCCGCCGTGAAGGATATGTCGAGTGGCGAGCCGAAAGTGTCCAAGGGGGAGAATATGTCGAATGTGGAGAGCTCAAAGGTCACAACAGATCCAGAGCCTGTGGCCCAGAAGCAGGGAAAGAACAAGAAAAAGAAGCGCAACAAGAGCAAGAAGAACACTGGGGCCGTGGTCAATGAGCGAGATTCGAGCCAGTCTAGTGGCAATCCGAACAGTGTCAGCAATGGAAAGCAGCAGCAGCAGCAGCAGAAGCAGCAGCAGCAGCAGAAGAAGAAACAGCAGCAGCAGCCGCAGCAGCCGCAGAAACAGCAGCAGGAGAAACAGCAGCAGGAGAAACAACAGCAGGAGAAACAGCAGCAGGAGAAACAGCAGCAGGAGAAACAACAGCAACCGCAGAAACAGGAGAAACAGCAGCAGAAGCAACCGCAGCAGCAACAGGAAAAACAGCAACAGAAACAGCCGCAGCAGCAGATAACAGAGTCGAGCCAGTCTAGTACCAATCCCAACAATGCCAAAAATGGTAAGCAGCAGCAGCAGCAGAAGAAAGAGCAGCAGCCACAGCAGCAGCAGCAGAAGAAAGAGCAGCAGAAGCAGCAGCCACAGCAGCCGCAACAGCAACAGAAAAAGAAGCAGCAGCAGCCGCAGCAGAATAAACAGCAGCTGCAGAAGAAACAACAGCCGCAGCAGCCGCCGCAGCAACAGCCGAAGAAGCAGCAGCCGCAGCAGGCTCAGCAGCAACCGCAAAAGCAGCAGGAGGCACAACAGAAGCAGCAGCAGCCGAAAAAGCAGCAGCAGCAGCAGCCGCAGCAGCCTGATCAGACTGAGCAGCAGGCACAACAGCAGCTGCAGCAGCAACCCCAGCCGCAGCCACAGAAGCAACAGCCGCAACAGCAGCAGCCGAAGAAGAAACAGCAACGGCAGCAGGCTCAGCAAAAGAATCAGCAACAACAGCAGCAGCAGAAGAATCAGCAGCAGCAGCAGCAGCCCAAAAAGCAGCAACAGCAGCAGAAGAAGCAGCAACCGGAGAAGGCACCGGATAACCAGAAGAATCAGAAAAAGAACCAGAAGAAAAAGGCGGCAAAGGCTGCGAAGAATCAGGAGAAAAAGGTGCCAAATGAGGAGAAGTCACCGGAGAGCCTGGAGGATAGCCTGGAGAAGACTACGACCGAAAGCCTCCTGAACAACCAGGAGACAGTGGCGGCCCCCCAAAGCATAAACCAAGAGCAGACAATTTCCGATAAGATGGTGCCGGTGCCGCCCCAGGCCGAAGCTTCTCCCGATGAGCCCAAAGACACAGCCCAACTCGCTGATATCCTCGAGCCGAACGACGATGACCTGGAGCGCGAGAGCGAGTCCAGTGTGGGTGAGATGTCCGGTGATGAGGCCAACGCAATGCATCATCCCCTAAATACCCTGTGGACCTTGTGGTACCTGGAGAACGATCGCTCCAAGTCCTGGGAGGATATGCAAAACGAGGTGGCCAGCTTCGATACCGTGGAGAACTTCTGGAGCCTCTGGTCGCACATCAAGCCGCCGTCGGACCTCAAGCTGGGCAGCGACTACAGTCTCTTCAAGAAGGGCATTCGCCCCATGTGGGAGGACGAGGCGAACAAGAAGGGCGGCCGCTGGGTGATCACCCTCAACAAGAACAACAAGCATGACCTGGACAACTTCTGGCTGGACACCATGCTGTGCCTGATCGGCGAGACCTCCGCCTATGCCCCCGAGATTTGCGGCGCTGTGGTGAACATACGCAGCAAGTGGAACAAGATATCCGTGTGGACGGCCGACGGGAAGAACGAGGCTGCCGCCTGGGATATCGGACGACTGTTGCGCGATGGCCTGCGTCTCTCCAGCGAATACATTCTATCCTACCAATTGCACACAGACACGATGACCAAGCAGAGCTCGAACGTGAAGGCCATCTACACTTTGTAGATGTAGGGCCCCCAGGAGAAGAACGCCTTTGCTAATACATATATATATATATATAGACTTTCGGTACTTTTACACGCTCTCTCACCGCACACTCACAGGCCTCACAGGCCGCAATACACCCAAAAGAGCCCATGGGTCCCATTGGGGCCATCAAACATTCGAATGCCAATTCCAAGCAAACATCAGTTCCACGGATCTTTTTCGATTAGATCTGCATCCAAATCTCGCGTGAATACTCTCTATCTTTCATATAAATTTTAACGTTGTTCTTAAGAACCCAGCCAAAATATATATTAGAAATGTTTACTAAGCCATGGAACATAAGTGTGGTTTTATTTTTTATTTTTATACCCTTGCAGGGTATAATAATTTTAGTCAGAAGCTTGCAACGCAGTGAAGGAGTCATTTCGACCCCATAATGTTTATATATTCTTGATCAGCAGCAACAGCCGAGTCGATCTAGCTATGTCCGTCTGTCCGTCCGTCTGTCCGTTTCTACGCAAACTAGACTCTTAGCTTTAAAGCTTTTTGAATGAAACTTTGCATACAGTCTTCTATATACTCTCACGGCTATATATGTCGGAACGGGCCGGATCGGTAGAATATATCATACAGCTGCCATAGAAACATTATAGAAAAATTGGCATACTTTCCCTAATTTTTAAGATATTTGAATAAAACTTTATTTTTGCCTTTTTAATATAATTATAGTAGCCTCCTAAAAATTTCATTGAAATCGGACCAATATATCACATAGCTGCCATAGGAAAGATCGGTGTAAATTCATATTTTACATATGAATTTTACATTTTGCATACATTTTACATTATACATGTTATTTTTTATCAAAATCGTTTATAATAAGTAACAAATTATCTGCAAGGGTATATAAACTTCGGCTCCGCCCGAATTTAGCTTTTCTTACTTGTTTTGTTATATTTGTCTATGTTTTCAAAGGGTTAAATGGGGGTTATTTATGGCTTTTTAAGTTAGCTTTAAGCTTGTATTTAAAAAAAAAAAGATAAGTGATCTTAACATTGCATTTTTGTGTGTGAGAGACAGAATATTGTGGTTAGAGCTGAGAAAAAATAGCTAACATTTTCTGTAATATGCCTTAAAATATAGCTTTGAATACCATAATAGCCATTTAACTCTAAAAAGAAAGCTAGACTTAGCTACATAATTACAAGGTGAGACAGCACTTATTTGTTCGCTCTCTTTTGTGTATGAGGTGGCACAGAGAGAGAGCAAAGAAATTTGCCAACTAGAGAGAGAGGGCCGTGCGGATCACTTGTAACTTTGTTTTTGTAATTGCTCTTCCTTTATGAAGAGCATTCGCCGTATATGTACATATATGTTCATTTGTATGTATGTATATATGTTTATATGCTCAAGTGCAGCTCACTGCATTGACAAAGCAAAGTGCAAAAACAATTTTTCACCTTCCCTCATTCTCAGCTTTTTCTTTGAGGTGAGCGACAACGGTATCACAGGTTTTCCCGTTAATTTGCTAATCCAAACGCAGGCAAGTTGTTGTTGGCTGGGGGACAAAATCGACACTGCAAGAAATCAGATGTACTTTTTGTTGGTGAAACAAATTTTTGTTTGTAAAAAATATGTATATTAGCTGGAGTGTTTTGTTAGTTATTAAAGTTATATAGATATTTAGAAATATACGTATATATATTTATAGTTACCTAATTTAATTTAATTTTAATTTATTTCAAAAATTAGCCCAGTGCTACAAGTATAAAAATACTTATAATTAGTGCCCTGGTCACATGCCTAATATTTTATTTTCCATTACATATTTTGATTTTTATTCATAGTAGTTATTTTTAAGTGTAGCAAATTGAAAGAAATAATCGTTTATTTTAGTTTTAGTGTATTGGTGATTTGCTTTGCTGTAGGCAGCCTGGATTAGATAATATGACAGACCTGCAAGTACCTTCTTTTTTTCATTCATTCTTTTCATGCTTCTCTTCCCCCTCGCTTGACCTTCAGAACCAAGACATGCCCCACCTTGTGTCTTCCCTTGCCATCTCCATTTCCCTCTCAGTAAAGCTGTCCTTGTTGTGGACTCGCCTTTGTCCACCTCGTTGGAGCTCGATCAGGAGTAGCAGCTTTTTGTGTGGACTTTGTGCTACTCAGGGAGGGGGATGTGGGAAGGGGGCTGGGGGCTTTCGGACGTCGGACATTATACTTATTTGGCGCACGCCATCGCAAAACTTGGCCGCGTTCAATTGTTTGATTTATTGACGTTTATTGGCAGTTGGCATTTTATTGTGACTATTTTTGGGGGACCCAAGGAAGGCTGCCAACGGATGAGGAGGTGGCCAGCTCCAGCCTCCCCTCCCCTACCCTTCCTCCCCCCATTGTGGGTCACTTTACTTCCATTCGATTGGTTTTTATGTGCTTAATGTGTGTCCAAAGCCACCCAGCTGGTGTTCCCTGTAGTAACTTACCTATTTGTGTATCGCATAGCCCCCCCCCCCTTCCTGAAGCATAATTTCTGCCTGAAACTCTTCCCTGGTTGACCCCGCCATAAGGTCAAGGCCCAGATGTTTTTGGTGCAGACCATAAAACTGAGCTCCTCGTCGACATATTTTCCGTTCCTGATTTATGGCACTCAATTTCAGAGGGGGGAGGTGGAGGCCATTGATTAAACACTTTAACCATTTTTATGGCCACCGCTAGTTGTGCGGCGAACTCATTAGGGGTAGCAAGCAGTATGGTTGTGGTGGGGACAGGTAGCCACAGGCAAGGTGGGCTCCTGGACCAAGGAGGCGGAAAGCGGGCGACGGCGGCTTTGGTGTGGATGAGCTGGATGTTTAACAATGGAATTGCCAATAAAACGAAACGAAAAAAATCTGTAAATATGCAGAGTGAAAAAAGGGGGGCCGCACATTTCACATTTCACGTATAACAATTGCCAAAAAAAAAAATAAGAAAAACTCCCCAAACGACAGCCAAGTTGTGTAAATAAAAAAAAGGAGAGGAATCCAGCAGGTAAGCCGACTTTGGGTTATCCTTACAGTCATCAAAACTAGCTGTGGATGTAAAAATCATTCATATTGAGGCCCAAAAGTAGGCTTCTTTTGTAATAAATATAACAAGAAACCAGGTACCAAGACCTGGCTTAAATTATTGCATACTTTTGTGGGCTACAATATATATATTTATTTATTTAAAACCATTAAAGTGGATTTCCGAGCAAGGCACGCCGCATCCACTATCCCCAAAAAAAAGGAAACCAAAAAAAAAAAAAACTGAAAAGATAGAAAAGCAAATTTACCTTTAAGCTGCCAACTACCCCCCAGACAGGGGGACGCCTGATTCAGGTGGGGGGTTTGGGGCGCCCCACAGGTGGCATTTGTGTTGTAAAGCGTCGATTTACATGCGTGTTGTATGCACAGGGATACAGGCTACAGGAGAGGAGCAGCAGAAGCCAAGGCAGGAGCCGGGCCAGGAGCAAGGCGCTGACGAATTTCAATTTATTTACTTTTATTTGCGTATGCAAAATAGTCTGCGGCTGCGGCTTGACTTTGGTTGGAGCACACACACACAGGACACACACACACACTGGGCCCAAGGAATCCAAGAAATCCAGGAGATACAAAGGGATCTGCTAGGAGCTCTTTTTTCCAACATCTTTAACTCTGATGCGTGGCTTTAAGTTAACCGCGATGAGGGAAAGATTGTACTGATGTGGCAAAACTATCATTATGAATAGAGAAAACTAATATATTTAATTATACCCTCTCTAGTTGAGCCCCTTAGTTGCCTCACCTTAATTACCCAAAGTTACCACAGGTCATAAGGTGACCAATTCAATCGATTCCCTGAACCTTTTCCTGGGTGACACATTAGCTTTTCTTTTTTCTTCTGGTAATTGCTCTAGGACACGGGACCCGTATCCCTGCATATATATGTCGGACTAAAAAGATGTCAAAGCAAGGACAAATAAGTTGACCGGACAAAGTGCCTCGACGGCCTGGACTACTAGTGCCTAGTCCCGCAATCCATAATCCATAAACCATAAAGACATGGGCCGCTCTCCTTGCTCCCGGCATTCTCCCTGGGCCAGCAGCTGTCAATTGCCGTTAGGACAAGGCAGGACATGGACGAGTATGTTACGGATCCGGACTAGAGGCCAGAGCCATGTCAAGGGGAAGTGCCAGCACCCGAACCCGGACCCGGACCCGGACTCCTCCCCCGAATTGGGGCTAATTATACGGCTACGGCTATGGCTACGACTACGGCTATGGCTACGGCTATGGCTATGGCTATGACTACGACTAAAGCTGGAGCCCGGAACAGAGCTGGCCTGCCCTGGGTCCTGAATAAGTCATGTCGTCGGTGTGATTACCTTTGGTCGGTCTGGGGGGCCCCCGGATCGGATCGGATCGGATGGGTTCAATGGCCAGTGGGCTTGCACGATATGTCAATCTAGGAGGAGCTGTGCGTGTGCGTGGGTGTGTGTGTTTGCCAGTTGCCAAATTGTTGCAACAAATTCGGAGCTGCATTAATTAAATGCGGCCTGGGCAGGCACACGAGGCACACGGGTGCCATTGGATATGCAAATGCCAGAGAGAGAGAGCGAGCCCCCCAATAACACACACAGTGCATATTGGATTATGTTCCTAGGCACATCATTAGTGTTTTGCCACAGAAATCTCTCTCCTCCAGTCGTCATTGTCGTCCGGCCAAAAGGCAAACAAATGTCATTCCGAGCATATTGTGTCACAAAAATGTGCCAGCTATGTAATCTGCATGCACAATGTTAGTTTGTGCTTTATAATACCCACAGATATGGAATCAGTATTTCACTAAATCTATAGACTTTTTAATGCCGAAAGCAGAGGAAGGCAACAAAAAAAAAGGATAAATGTATAGCCTTTAAAGCTACATTAAAAGGTAGCTTAAGTATCAAGATCAGAAAATCATGTTTCATATTCAAGGGGTCTGTTTTTTTGATTATTTACATTTAAATTAAGAAAAATAATTAATTTATATAGATTTAGGTAGCAAACTTTAGGAATCACATTAAAATAATGAAGTCTTAAGAAATTATATATCTTGTTTCAGCAATTTAAGTAAGAAAATCCTGTTTTAAGTTCTCCAACATAGACAAAATAAAACTGCCACAGCCACACTACTAAAAATACTACAGACCTTTTATTAAATAAGGAAATGGCCACACTATACCATACAAGCATACTAAAAATGAGAAAAAATTAAAGCGCAAATAGGGAGCAAATAAAATAAAACGGAATATTATAAAGTAAAGTTAAATGTTGAATTAAGTTAGTAAAATATATATTTATATTATCTAGTTTCCTTTAACGCTATCCAATTTATTTCAAATGTTTTACCTAGAACTCTGCTGACCTCTGCACATATTCTTGGCCTCAAGACTCAAGTGGACGACGGGTCACTCCCTTTTGGCTTTGGCCAGAACTTCATTAAGTTCAAATTGAATCGATTGTTTAGCTGTGATCAAGATAACTGCAACTAAGCCGACAGACAAGTCCCGGTAGACAGTCTTCTTCTCGTTCTCGGGAGACCCCTGAGAGTCCTGAGTCCCCGCAGCAAGTGCACTTGGCTGGCAAATGTTGACATTTCTTCTTGGGGATTTCGAGTTGCCGCCGCCGCTGCCGCCAAAGGAGGAGCAAGAGCAGCATTTGTGCGCTCGGATTTTGTTTTTATTATGATTATTTTAACTGCTAAGGCAAAGGCAAACACACAAAGAGGGACGAGACGACTGACTGTGCTGGGGGTGAGGGAGCATAAAATGCAATTTTCCAAGAGGAGAGCGGGCGGGAAATGAGTTTGGCGTCGAGCTTCAGCTTCAGCTTCAGCTCCTGCTTCAGCTCCAGCTCCTGCTCCAGCTCCAGCTCCTGCTTCTGCTTCAGCCCTAGTTCCAGCCAAAGCCAGACAAAGTGAAATGCAATAAAACAAAGGCCAGGCAGGACCCTGGCAAGGGAACCGAGGACAAGGAGCCCAGGCAGCAGCAGCAGCAGCAGCAGCTCGGCAACTGTCTTGTCTTGCCTTGTCTTTGCCGCTCGACTGCCTGCAGCTGTGACCTCCCTTAAAAACCCACTGCACTTTTCCACCATTTTCCAACCCCAAGCCACCACCCTGGGAAAGCGCAACGCATTTACAACGCAATGATTCAAATTGTCGCCTCGGATTATGGATTTATTACGCGTCTCGCTCCTCGTAAGCTGCCAGCGAGCTGCAATTGTGCATGCTGCCTGCAATTACTATCAGTTTCCAGTTCCCAGTTTGCAGTTCCTAACCCTCCTCATCCATCCCATCCCATCCCATCCCGGAGTCCACACAACGCCCCACATAGTCTTTCCTTTGGAAAATGTGCCAGTAATTCGCGTTGACAATTTTTCGGGTTTAGCTTAGCTCTACTCGCTCTTCCTTGTTGTTTTCAAGCTTTAACATTTTGGCGTAACTCTTGCAGATATAAGAGTTTTCATGTGTATTCCTGGCCAAAGTTGACTTAACTCTTTGATTCTGGCTAGGGATTAGGACAGGATATTTTTCAGGGTTAAATTGGGACTTCTTTATATGTTTCTTGTGTGTATTTAAGCTTGAAAACTATTTAGGTAAAGAAAAACTATAGGAAAATGAGTTTGTTTTGTGTATTTAAGCTTTATAACTATTTAGTTAAAGAAAAACTATAGGAAAATAAGTGAGTTGAGCATTAAATTCTCTTTTGTAAGCTGTGTAAATGGACAAATTACAGCTACCACAGCCACACTACCACAGCAGCTAACAGAATTGCATTAAATAGGAAGACGGTCACACTAAACAGCAGGGGAAACAGTGAAAAATATACCACATTAAGGCAAAACGATATAAAACTACATGTTAGACCTATAAAAAGTTTAAATTTATTTGAATTTGGCCAATCTTTATGATAAAACATCCCTATGTCACCCAAACTCTGACTAGATGCTTAAAGATTAACCCAGGGACTTATAGTTCTTGGTTTATTTAATGTATTACCTTATGAATAAATCTCTTTTCATAATAAATAAATATCTTTGCAGTATTCTAGGTAAAATATATTTTTTCCATTTTATTTATACAATTATTCCCTGTAATTATCTAACGGAATTCGCTGGCTCATCGAATCCATTTCGAAGCCTAAGCCCACTAGAAGCCATGACTGTTGTGGGTCAAGGTCCATGGTCTACCATTTTGTCTTAGTCACGATTTTGCCAGCAAGAATATAAAAAGTATAAGTTTATATTATATATTATCTGCCGGTGACTTGGGCCCTTTGTGGCCCACACACACACACACACAGCAAGTTATTATTACAGATATTAGGCCTACTCATGCTGCAAAAGCCTTCTTGACCCTGGGGGTGAGGGTCTGCGTCTCCAACTTTATCTCCATCTCCCAGCTCCTCCATCTCCATCTCCATCTCCATCTCCGTTTCCATTACCATCTCCGGACTTGAATCCCCGGGTCCCCGGGCCAAGGCTGACTCGGATTCGGCTTTGAATTCAGCATCGGATTTAGCTTCTGATTTGGTTTGAGGAGCTGTCAGAAAATGCCCAAATGCGTCCGTATGACAAAAGTAGTTGAGAGCTTCTCTCGTAATTATTATTATGTATTATTGTCTCTGTACAACTCTAATTGTTGTCAACAACAGATGCTATTGTTGTTGTTAGTGCGAGTTTTTGCCTTGTTTCTCTATCTGTTGTTTGGTTTGGTCTTTTTTGTTGCCCTGTTGTGTCGCTGTCAGTGTGCTCAGTGTTCGTTGTTCGTTGTTTTGTTGACAACGCTGACATTTCGAATTTAGACATTTGCTGACTGTTGACCGCACATTAAAATGCGCTTTTTGTGTGCCACGGCTAGTTAGGATTATGGCTCTAAGCCGCAATGATGTAAGCCAAGAAAAAAAGCATCCGAGAAAAAAAACAACAACAACTCACTTTTGGTTGAAGAATTTCCGTTTTGTTTCGCGTCAAAAACGGGACGGGATTAAAGGGGTTAAAGCCAGGTCACGAAGATGCAGCAGCCTCCGCCGCCGCCGCCGCAACAATGCAATGAGCAGGCGTTGCAGATTAATTAGCGTCTGAATGCGATAAAGCACGTCGGGAGTTGCAACCGCAACGTGAGCAGCTCAACATAACGGGCACCGGGAAAATGCATAGAGGAAAAATCGTGAAAATAAAAAGGGAAAAGCCCGGCTGGAATGTGATACCTTGCAAAGGAAAATTGATCAAGTGCAACTTCATCTGCTTAAAGTCATCAAGGATATGCCGTACATATAACCCATGAGTTTTGAGCTTTAAAAACATGCAAAAATCAAAATAAAATATTATTTAATGATGCTAATTAAACCACTGACATTCGTATTAACCTTGAGATACAAACTCCACCGCCATTAACACTGACATTAACACATGAAAAGAAAAATCTATTGAATTGAAATTAAAGTCTCACATGGATTTTAAATGTGTCAGAGGGAAGGATTGTTCAGAGGGAAAATATTATGGCTTAACTGAGACAACGCATAAATAACATCAAGTTAATTGATGCGGAATTTAAACGATTTACCATAAATTATATTTGCTGAAATTGAATTCCAATGGATTATGGTCGGCTCAGCAAAAACTGAGTGTTATTGAATATTTAATTTCGAAATCAATACCTTTAATTCTATTGGAATTATTCGATTGATTTTATGTCTACTATGTCCTGCCCAGAGCCTGTCTTTGAAGCTTCGTTTCTTTTTTTTTTTTTTTTTGTTTGTTCACCGCCACCGCAAATAACTAATGGTAAATAATAGCAAATATGTGTCACACAAGTTCCGCTGGGGTCCCAGTTTGCACAAGTTTCTGTGGTCAGCCGCAGCCAATCAACCGCAGAGTGTCAGCTGCCAATTGTCTTTGCTGGCAGGACTTCAAAAGGACACTCCCGACTGGGGGATGGCCATTAATTAGGGATCTGCCTATTATAAGGTATATTACGGCTTGTTTAGTTAACAAAATATAAGGAAATGGCTAACCATGCTCATTTTAAGGCTTTCTAGGGACTATAAAAAAAAACCTGATGTGATGGAACAGTTTCTGAAGCCAGATTCGTGTTCAGCCAACATCTAGAAACCGTTGCTGGGAGTTTACTACGAAACGGGGTTATTAATCAACCATTAAGGCCTTTTGAATAATTTTGGTAACAAAAACGTGAAGTGATGGAAAGCCTTTTAAAGCCAGAATCGTGTTCAGTCAACATCTGGAAACCATTGCTGGGAGTTTACAACGAAACGGGGCTATTAATCAAGCATTAAGACATTTTGTATTATTTTGGTAACAAAAACGTGTAGTGATGGTAAGCCTTTTAAAGCCAGAATCGTGTTCGGAAAACATCTAGCTGTAAGCTGACTCGCAAGATCAATATAAAGAAAGGTTATTAAATACTCATTAAGTCTTCTTTTTACATTTATTGTAACTAAAACGTGTAGTGATGGAAAGCATTTGAAGACTGATTCGTGCTTAGCATACCTTCAGATATACTAGAATTACAAGCAAGCTTAAAGCTTATCATTTCTACTTTTCTCCAAAGTCAATTCAAGCCAGATATTTAATTCTTTAAATAAATTTGTATTATTATTTTTAGATCACAAAAAAGAGCATACTCTCAGGCTCCTCTGCTTTCACTGGGTATAACGGTTAGCTGCCCCACCGCATGATAAATGAAGGCAATTTCTCTGGCTCTCTTTCTCTCGCTCGCCGCTCTACTCTTTCTCCCAGAGTCTCTCTCTCAGATTCTCTTTGTTTCTCCATCTATCTCTGGGTATGAGCTATGGCAAATCGCTGCGAAAAATACGCGAGCAGATTTATCTAACATGTCCATGGACACGAAGGGGCTGGAAGAAACGGAGTGGCGTTGGGGTGCAAGGGAGAAGCGCATCCCCCCACTGAGAAATGACGTCTAGACGTTTTTTGTTCTCCGCTTTCTGTTGCCTTTTTTTTTTTTTTTTTTTTTTTTTTTGGCAGGACTTTTGTGTGGGCTTATTAAAGGAAACCTGGCTTAAATTTGGCCAACTGCAACCCCAGTTTTTCATCATCCCCCGCAGGGACAGAGAGACAGCGACAGCGGCAGGTTTCTCTCGGCACTTCCTTCCTGTGTTATTTTTTTTTTCGTGGCGCTTCGCTTAATTTTTCGCCGGGCGCTTCGTGGCCAACTAAATACCTGTATAAATATTTTATTACGCAAATGAAACAAGCATTGTTTGCATTTTATTTGCGCGAACAAGGAAGCGTCACCAGCTGCAGCTGCTCCGGCTCCGAGGCTGCAAGGACATTTGTATGCAGGACACAAACAGAGCGAGGGAGACAGAGCTGACCGCAGACGGTGGCGGTGGCCACAGGAAATGCAAAGCAGAATGCAAAGAATCCTCCGGAGGCAGCTAGCTAACCAACTGGGATTACAGCCAGGTGGCCAGGTGGCCAGGTGCTTCCCCCCCCCGAACCCAACCCACTGCTCAGATTCAAGGCAATTGCTTGTGATTGATTCAAAGCGTTGCAATTGGCAAAACCAGCAAACTTGGCAACCAGGCCAAGAGAGAGTGGACTCGAAATCCGTCCCGTAAATGCCGAAGCGGAAGATGCCCTTGGAATCTATTTACAAGATTTCTTCTATTCAATTTAACCGGAAAACCTGACTAGGGGAATGTTTAATATTATAAACTTGGACAGTATTTGTATGAAATGCATTTTAAAAGGGGCAAAGAAAACCCCTAACTTAAAAAAACCCGATAGAAAACAATTTAATAAATACAAATAAATAAAGGTAACTTCAAAAGGCAAACAAACTTCTGCTCTAAGCCAGGCTCTTAGCCAGCTCCCTCCGAACGAGGCAAGCCAATTAGCCCGACTGACTATATTGGATGGGCAAATCGCTACCGCTAATTGAGCCAGATGGATTGAGCCAAAGTTAACCCCAGAGAGTTGGGGGGAAAACGAGACTCACTTGTTACCACTTCGATTGACCAACAATTTTGCAGTTGCACAATCAGCACAATTAACGTCTGAAGTACGGCTAAAAAGGAGCTGGGAAAAATGAGGGAAAATGAAAGGAAACTATAAGAGTTTACCATGAAATGGTTGAAGATCTTCCAACAAATAATTCAGATATATATAATAAATAATTATGTTTAAATAAGCTGTTCATGGATTTTTCTTTTATTTGAGGTATATTTTCCTTAAAGAAAATCTCACTTAAAGTAAGAAGAACTAGAACAAGTTATGCTGCCTTCTGTTTAACGCATAAATTATGTGTCCAAATGGCATTAATCTCATTAGCCGCCGCCGCCCAGCAGCAGCATTCATCCCAGAGGATGCACCAATATTACACATACGCCGCGTGTGACAGCCGAGTGATTTTCACCCCCCCGTCCAGCCCCAAATCTCCCAGACCCTGCCCAGCAGGGCAAACATCAATCAGTGTGGGGAGGAGAGAATGGTTACATTATACAGCTCCTTGTGCCACTGTCCAAACAATCGGCAGGCAGGACGAAGGACGCGAGCCATTGGAATTAGGCTAATGAAATGCTTGTTAAGTGAAAACGATGATGATGATGATGACAACATCCCCAAAGTGGCCGGAAAAAAGCACAGATACGGGACAGGGAGAGGGAGAGGGAGAGGGAGAGGGAGGGAGCCATTGGCACGGACATGGATACACACCAATTGACGGACAGCCACTGTTTTCTATTGACCCACATCGCCATCCGTCGTCCTCCGCTTAATTATTCATTATTATTTGGCTTTTGTGGCTGTTTGTTAACGCTCTCCGCTCCACTCTCCGGCGAATGAGTGGCTGTCAATGAGTTTCCATTTGGCGAGGAGGACAGCCCCGGACTAATGATTGTCCAGACCAGGCCAGACATCAGTCGAGTCATCATTCGATGACCACGGGCCAGGCAGGCCCTTTGGGTCAGGGTGATGGCGTGATGATGAGCACTTCCACAACGCACTGGCTAATTAATTGTCGCGGCTAGAATCTCAAGGGGGATGCCAGCTGCTTGATAACTCTTTTTTTCTGGCCAAAATCTAAGCAACAAAAAGCCTAATTGGCAAGCAATAACAATGGCCTTCGGCCAAGGAAAAACCATTCGAAAATGTTTAAAAAAAACCCTATTAAATTTATTGTTAATTCTTTTTTTTGTGTATGAGTTATAAGAATGATTTTTAAGAGTCTTAAAAACATTTTAAGCCCTTCCAGTCGATTATATTTAGTGAAAAAATCCTTCAAAAAGACCAAAAGCAGAGCTGGCCGCACCTTGAGTTCAATTCAGCCCGAGAGAAAATTCGTTTGGGGCGGCGGAAAATCGAGGAAAACCTGAGTGAAGCCTGAGTGGCTGCCATTCCCCTGCCCCCTGGGCCAGGCCCCTTCCCCTTAAATGCTGTCAACATATGTGCATAAATTTCACACGTGGCGCCCTGCGATTCATGCATTTTACATGCACCAAAGGATTTTTCCAGCTTCCAGCTACCACCCACACTCTGGGCTCAACTTTTTCCATTTTCATTTTTGTTTCTTCACCAACCAAAAAAAAAAAATAAATAAAAAAAATATATAAAAAAGAGGAAACGAAAATAAAGAACGAAGGACGCAGGACGAGACAAGAGTTGGCAATGGCAGACGGCTTGTTTGTTAATACGAAGGCATTTAATTTTTAATCGCTGCATCCGACTCGAAGTTGACGTTGTCCCAGATCCTCCTCCACCTCCATTTCCGCCTTTCTCTTCCTCGCTGCCTCTCTTCCCCCTCCTCCTCTACTGCTCTCCTGCTCCTTCACTCTCCTCCTGGCCGTTTGTCCTTACCAATTGTTAACCCAACGCGTTACATATGTTTAATGAAGAGAGAGAACCGCACGCACGAGTTGCTCGAGCGCAGGACCTGAATACCATGACTGAAATTCTAGGGGGAAAAGGATATTCCACAGTGAGAGAAAGGATTACTTTTGATTTCTGATAAATTATTATGGATTTTATATTTGTAAATATATAAATATATATTATTTAATATTTATATTAATAGTTTCCTTGATAAATACTCAGATTTATGATGGGATTTCTATGATCATTAGTGGAAAGTACTATATTTATAGCTAGTTTAACTGAAAGTTAACATTAACTGGGAGTTAAGGAAGCGGTTAGCTGGTTAGGAAATGATATTGATTTATATTTATATTTTATCTGATAAATACTCAGTTTTAAGTTCAGTTTTTAAGTGTCTTTGAGAAGATTCTGCAATATTTGTACCTAGTCTAACAGGCAGTTAACCTTAACTAGGGGTTAAGCAATTGTAAAGTCACTTACTTAAGTACTTAGGTAATGATAACTATATATATTTATTTTTTATCTGAAAAGATCTAACTATATGTTTGGTAACTTCAACTGGCAGTTAACTTTAACTGTGGGTTAAGCCCTCACACATATTTAGCTGATTAGACAAAGGTAATTATGTATATTTATGTTTTCTCTTGAATTTTTTAAAATATTCACAAGATCCTACACTATTTATGGCAACTTTTACTGGCAGTTAACTTTAACTGAGGGTTAAGTCCCTGGAAATTCACATTATTAAGTGGATAGAAAGAGCCCATGATTTATATTTTTGTTTTCTGTTGAATTTTTAGGAATATTCAGAAGATCCTTCACAATTTATGGCAACTTTTACTGGCAGTTAACTTTAACTGAAAGTTAGGCATATTTGAGTGGGAAATCCTGTTGAAAAACAGGCTTTTTGGGTATCCTAGAGAATATTAACATTCCTGAGTTAAGAAAAAGAGTTCATAAATAGTCTCAAGGCAACATTTTCTCTCTCTCTGTGCAGTCCGCCTTTGCTGGTGAATGCATTCCCGATGCCTTCCCATATTCGCATCGTATGAATACACCCACACACACACACACTCACACACACACAGTGTGTGTGTGCCGCGGGTGTGCAGCAGATAGACACCAGACTCGTGCTGGATGCTCGCTTCTGACTCTGCGGCAAGTTATTATAACAGTTCATTGATTTTCAATTTTCAATGCATTTCATTGTTTGCCGCTTTTCCCCCCTGGTTTTTCCCCATCTCTCTTTCCGCCGAAATTCATCTCCATTTCCCCCCGAACAGTGCGAATTGGGGAATGGCTCAACTTGCGGCGGCGACTGGCAACTGGCAACAAATTTCCGCACTGAAAACTCACTTGCATGCATTTATTCATACCGAACAGAGAGTTGATTTTTTTATTTGACGAGCCAGTAGTATTCCGAAAAGGAAGAAAAAACAAAAAAAGAAAATGGGAAAATTAACCAAAATGAAGGCTGGCAAAAATTTAAACGATTCGCGGGCATAAAAGGAGGGAAGTGTGTGTGTGTGTGTGTGTGTGTGTGGCATTGTCCCAATGCAGATGCGGTTTATAATGCTTAAAGCTCGAGTTATTTATGACAGGACGACAGGACGAAATGGGAAGTGCTTCGATTGAGCAGGGATTTGGCCTGTCTGCCATACACAGACAGATGCAAAAATAAAGGAAAATGCAGCTCCATCTGTGATTATTTCCCCTGTTTTATTGTCAGTCCTGCCTGGCATTCTTTTCATTTTTTTAACCATATTCTTAATTGGACTTTAATCGTTAATTGTTTCGGATTTTCTTTAAAAAAACTGAAAGAACAGGCCTACGTTTTTCAGTTAATTTAATGTTAATAAATATCATCAGCTGCAGGATAGGTATTGCAGCTCCTGGAACAGGCACAGGCCTGTGTCTCCAAGGAGCATTTCCCTTGTTCCGCCTGTCCGACACTTAATACACATCTTAATAAGGTTTCCCCCTCTAACCATTGCCTCGCAGTTTTCCTGGTTTTTCTTTTAGATTTTTTTGTTTTGTTTTTTTTTTATTTTTTTCTGTAAGGCAACGACGCCTGGGCTGCCTCTAACTTTGTTTACTTGTAATTACTTTGACCTTGTGCGCGGCATGGTCGTGGCAAAATCTAGGTGGCAGGACGCAAGAAACCCCAGCACAGTGGGGTCTTTGCCAGCATTCTTGCGGGGGGTGATGAGACTCCTTTGTTTAACACAAAAATCTCCTGACACTAGCTCGGGGAACTTCCTTGTTAGCTGATTTTCTTAAATACTCCTATATATATTTATTTTGTATTTAATAAAGAAAGAGAAAAGTTTACATTTCCATCCCTCCATCGCCATTATTTGCCCATAGTGACAGCGTTAAATTAGTTTTTTTTTTTCTCCTGCTCTCTAATGTCCTTTTTTTCCCTGCCTGCTTCTTTTTTTCTGTTCGTTGCTTCCTTTTCATTTTGTATTTTGTATTTTGTATTTTCTTTCTTTTTTTTGTGCCAGCGAATTGCCATTACAATTTCATTTCATTTGAGTTCCCGTTCGGTTCAGGACCCTCTCTTGACCCCTCTTGGCAGGTATTTAATTTGATTGTCCTGCAGTCGCTGCCCCCCCGCTGAGGGGAATTACATAGTTGGGGGTGTGCACACACCTTCCTTCCGAGCCTTCCGAGCCAGGGGTTCCGTCGGTTATGTCTTTATTTAAGACACGCTCATAAATTTTAATTATGTGCATTTTTAAATAACGTGACCCTTTTGCTCCTGGCTGCCCCTTTTCTGCCGGGCACAGACACTGCATCAACGCGCTGAGGCATTAAATAAGCCCTGAGAGGCAGCGAGGCAGGAGGCTACAGAGGCCAAGAAGGGTGGCTTGCCCCTTTTCGGTGGCTCTTCTTTGTGGTTCCGCCTGGCCGGGAATAGGACCCATCAATTAGGGGGAGCAGCGCCTGACAGGACCCTCCTTTTAACCCAACACCCCTGTAGGCTTGTGTCCATCTTGCACCCTCTAATTGTGACACTTTTCCAATGCTCCTGGATGGGGAGTTCGATGTCAGGTAATTGCCAGAGGGGGGTGAAGTCTGGCTTGTGTGCTCGTTATGTATTTATATTTATGGTCTTTAAAATTAAATTATATACTTATTATATATTTAAGAGGAGAAGTCTTGGATATGCTCCTTATATATTTATATTTAGATACTTAAAAATTAAATAATATTTTATTATACATTTAGTGGGATGTGCTCCTTATTTATTTATATTTATAGACCTTAAAAGTTTAATAATATGTATTTTATACACTATCTTTAGGTTCTGCTTTGGCACAGTTCGAGATATCTTACATATCATCGATTTATCGCATAAATATGGCAACGTTTAACAGTTAATTTATGTCAAATATTGATACAATATTTTTTACCAGATCTGGAGTAATATTTAGGGAGTTTTATTAATTCCTTTATCATCGGAAATATATAATAATAAACTTTATATTTTGTAAGCAATTTGCCACAGGCGAAGCATCTCTTTTCATTCTCCTTTTCAAAATAATAAGCTAAATATCTTTGTTAATTACAAAATATATAAAATATTCATTATAATCTGATTAATTGGTAAACTGTTAAAGGCAGTGTATTAGCCAGTTGAATTAGACAACACAAAACTCCCCGCTGATTGCCACTTGAATTTATATTGTCACTTTTTCAACCTTGCAACCTTGCTGCAATGCAACGTTGGCATATTGTCTGCGAGCTAAGTTGCCAGCCTGCTCGATTCCAACACAAAATTGCATACATACAAGGCAGCCCTGCAAAGGCAACGACACTCAAAGGCATTCACTAGGTTTATGCGGGGATCAAACCAGGAAATAGGTAAAAGATCGTATTATATATTCTGGAGCACAGAAAATAATAAGCTTAATTAAATGATGTGGCGCTACCTGACTTCTGAACTCTTTTTTAAATTAGGTGGCAACTGCGAGTTGCAAATTGCAAAAGAAGCTATCAATTTAACTCAACATCAAGGTGAAATCAGAGAGATCCTGAAGGACTTATATCCAAAAAATGTTGGCCCGTGAAAGAAGGACAAAAGTAAGTGAAATATACCCATTTCCGCTGTATAATAATAACCAGTACCAGCTGACAATTGACAGCTCTGACAGGTGATGCCAGATCTCTGTTAATATGAAAGCATAGCTTCTTCTATGCGGTTGCCTTCATATATATATGCCACAGCATAAACCTAGTAATTGTCCGCACAACCGACAATCAACATTTAAAGTGATGTAGACGCACCTCCAACGTTTTCGAAGCCATCTAAGCCAGCATTTCCATTTCCATTTTCCAGCCAACAATGCCAATGCCCGCCTTCCCCGTCGCCGTCTCCGAGCAGGGCGCGTCAATTACATTTTCGTTTGAATTTTCGGCTAGTTTTCGGGTTGCAATGGCGAAATCCCGGCTAAAAGTGGACGTCGGTCGTTGGTGCCACCAAAATTTTCCACCATGGCCTCTGCTGTCCTCCTCCTCCTTCTGGGTTCAACGCTAAACAGCAGGGGGGCATGGGCAGCAGTTCCAACATTGATTTAGTGGCAGCCAGCGACAGACAGACGACGGCGGGTTTTGGGTAACGTTTTTCGGGCCAAATGCACATCGATATAGTTATTACGCCTCTTTTCAGAGAGCGGAAAGGGTTGGGTTGGGAAATTGTGGCGGCGCCATGCAGGAGGCGGAGAGCCTCAGGTGCAGACTACTACTGACCTTATAGAGACACAGATTAACTCGCGGGCTTACAAGCATTTTCATTGGGAAATCAGATCATTACACATCTTTGGCTGACCCCGTTTCAACCAAAGACAGACAGCTCCACTAATGACTCAATCATGGGAAGATATGAAATGACTTTGCCCCTTTTAGTTTATTCAGAGCATTATGCTTTATAGTATTTTTTAATGTGCAACCCCAGAGTGACCTGTATTTAAATTTAGTCTCTACTTTGGGGCTTACTTCCTGCTTCTAGTGTTACTTCCTCTGTGTGGAAGTGCACTTCCTGTCCTGGCCATTCATTGTAAAGTTAAAGGCTTTCAAGCTCCTGTAACCCGGTGTGACTTTGTGATCACTTCATTTGGGGCAGGCACTTACTTGCCTCTCCCTTCCTCTCTCCCTTTTTGAACTCCTGCTCCACTTGGCTCCATTCCCAGGGCTCATCATACATCATTCAGCATTAGCAACTGGATTTAGTTGCACTCAATCATGGGCGTAGGAGGCCACCACCCCCCCTCTTCGCTGGCTGCCTTTCCTTTTTCCCTGCCGCAGGGAGTCCGTCCGTGTAGCTGGCAGTGTTTTTTTCCCCCATTTTCTCCCTGACCTTAAGCCTTCTAAGTGCAAACAGCTTGTTGTCTGTTCATCGCTAGAGAGTTTTCAGGGTACGGAATCCATAATGCTCCCCAGACCACCCCAGTTCCATGCCACCCATGTCCGCAATAATTCAACTTTTGTCCAACATCGACAAGTTCCCTTTTTTCGCATTTCCGCCGCTCTAAAGTTGCAGTTGTTGCCAAAAACTGGGCAAAAGGTGTAATTTTTTCCCCCCCTTTTTCTCTTTTATTTTTTTTCCAGTGGGGGGTACGCCCCAATAATATTTTTGTTGAACGGCCACTTTCAGGACATAAAAGGGGGGAGGGTACGCAAAAGTTGGACAGACACAGGACACAGGACGCCCGCCCCTGAACATTTTTGGCGGAGCCTTCTAACAGCGGAATCTGTGTGTATCAGTGGCCAGGATTTATGTGTTTATATTGCGAGTTTGAAGTTGGTTTGGCAGTCCCCCACGCGGACTCCCCCCTTTCCAGGGGCGTGGATTTATGAGGGGTTGGGCCATGCGGTTGCACAACTGTCGGCCAGGGCGCATAAATTGCAGCCACGTTTATGTATCGCCAAAAAGTGTGGCAAACTGCAAAAACAAAACAAAACAAAACATATTTTTCCCCGGGAATAGTTTTAGAGAAAGGAGGAAAATTCTTTTTCCCCTCTGAAAGGGGGGAAGGATAGTTCGATTGAACCGCCCATTGATTGAGCGCTGTCTGGCGCTGTCTCAGAGAATTATTTGTCTTGCCCTGGCCACTCTCGAAATGCTCTATTATGAATTATTAAATAATATTTACTTGATCATTATTTTTAAAAAACTCAAAATCAAAAGAATAATCTTCATTTAAATCTCCTGACTCCTTTATAAATTATTCAAGCAATTTTCCAGCTTCATTTTCAGCCAAGAAAATAAATATATATGTATGTTATATATTGGAAATGAATTTCAGCTCTCTGCCCTGGCCCTTGGAGTCTGTAAATGAAAAAGTTTTGATTGCTTTTAGCAACAACTGAAAAATGGCAAGCGAGGAAAATATGATCATAAGGGAAAGTGCGGGGGGAGGGGGTATATATATAGAGTGAAAAAAAAAGAAGAAAAAAAAAATTGGCGATGCAAAATCACATTTTTAGCATATTGCTCTCGGAACTTCATTCCCTTCGCAGTTTCAGTTCAGGAAAACCTTCCGCCCAACACATGGCGCATAAATCTTGCACCTGAAAACAGGGAAAACGGCGAGGTAAGCAAGGTGCTAATGCCAGTCTGTAGAGTGTGTGTGTGTGTGTGTGTGTGTAAAGGGGGGGTTATTTTTCCAATTTTCAATGTAATTTCTGTCAATCCTCTCTCTCTGCTCCTCCTGCTCCTCCTCCTCATCCTTTGCCAACGTCATCCCTCTTGGCAGATTTTTTATTGGCGCGATATTGAAAATTATGCGAAAGCGCTAAAGCGATTTATGCTTCAGCTTGGCAACAGGGGGAGTGTGTGTGTGTGTGGGGGGATGGGTGGAAAAGGGGTGGTGTACAGAGCTTGTGAGGCAGGAACTGCTGCATGCCAGGGGTTAATGGTGCAACAATCAGGACAAAAGTTGCTAAATTACATGCAGTGTAATGTTGTTTTTCTAAACAAAAAAGATAGATAATGGAATCATTAATGGATATTACAAGATAGTTAACTAGCTTGGATTTAATTTAGTACAAAATTGATAAACAAAATATAATATATATAAATAAATGAAGTAATAATTATAATAATAATAATAATAATAATAATAATAATAATAATAATAATGATAATAATAATAGTAATAATAATAATAATAATAATAATAATAATAATATTAATAATAATAATAATAATAATATTAATAATAATAACAATAATAATGATAATAATAATAATAATAATAATAATAATAATAATAATATAATACAACATTTAAAACTTAACAAAACTAACTCAAGAACACGTGCTCCAACTCTAATTCATGTTGCGATAGTTATTGATGATAGTATCGCGACTTTTTGTTGCCACTAAGATTCTCCTAAGATTCTTGATGTGACCACTACTTATGCTATTCCCCTGACGCATATTTTCACATTTTGAAAGCACAATGTTCATTATAAGGCGACATGTGAATGGCAAGTCAAAGACTTATAAGGCTTGGAGCCTCGGAGTCTTGTATTTCAAGGTAAAGTTGTGTGTTTTTCTGCGCCCACAGCAAAGGATAAATATATCCCAGTTTCAACTTGTTTTGATTTATCTTCTTTATCAATATATATTGCTATTTTTATAGAAGTTTCTTCAAGATGATTCGGTGCGAATGACAAATGTTTATCAAACCCTTTTTTATTGGTAATAGCTCTGCTGCAATTATTTCGACTGTGACTGTGACACCTCTCCAATGCTCTTTTGGGACCAAAAAAAATATATATATATAGTTAAAACCATAGCCGACAATTAGTGCAGCTTCGCCGATGAATGGGCCAGCGGCGATAAGCCCGGGGTAAGGCCCAACGAAGACCTAATGATGATGGCGCCAAAGAAGATGATTTGTTGCAATTGTGTGTGAGTGTTTTGGGGGTCAGCTCTTTGGGATTGGGATTTGGTTTAAAGATTGACAAATCCCAGAGCACTTTTTAAGCCTCTTAAGTTATCACAGAGATGCCAGATCTGTGGAATTTATAAACTACATTATTTTTAGGAAAAACTATGTATGAAAAGTCATTGAATTTAGCCCACTTTCGGTGATCTTTGGAAAACCCTAATGGGACACACACCGCTGCGTACTCATCGCTCGCCGTTGCGACTGCCGCCTGTCACTCGTTAAGCATTCATTCCGTTCATTTGTCGAGGGTCTCTGACAGGGCGACCTAATGACAGACTGACGGACAGAGAGAGACAGAGAGCGCCGCCAGACCTTGGTGCGGCTGTGGTTGTGTCGAGTGGCGGTGGTGGGCTCGGCGGCGGTGGCGCAACCCATGACTTGGGCGCTTTTTGGGGTACGCTTCGAGCCTTAACTCTGGCTCAAACACTGCCGCCGACACTGGCTTAATTACAACACCGTTTCTCGACTGCAAAACTGCAGCTGCCAACACTTTGATGGGGGGCGGGGTTAAGGGTCACGGGGCCAGCAGCGGGTTAGGCCCAGAGGGGCGACAATCGCAATCGATGAGCCACCGCGATTGCTCAATACGGTAGGTGGATTTTCCCCCCCCTTAAAGACACCACCAACGATTAGTTCTGGCAATCATTTCGCTTTACAGCTGATAAATTAGCCTCAGGTGGCGAGGCATAATAATAATTATATTAATTATATAATAATAATTAAAGTGATTTAATTAATTAAATAATTGAATTTCAATTCAAAATAGTTGCAATTTCCTGGCACAAAAACTCTTCTTGGCCCTGTGCCTACAATTATTCAATTAAAAAATTGCATCCTCAAAGACATTAAAATCATTTTCGCCGCCTACTTAGCCGCCCACAACTTTTGGCAAGGAAAATACACACAGACACACAGGCACACAGGCACAGGCACAGACACTTGGCTGTCGGGGGCGGTTAAGGGGCATGGGCGTGGCTGACAACAATGTTGGCAGCTGCATGGAAAACTTGGAAAACTTTTTAAGTGACTTCTAATAGCGAATTATGATGCAGCCGGCGGAGAGGATGAGACAAGAGCTCAAAAGGGGGGGCTAAGGAGGCGATGCAATGTGGTGCATGGGATGCGGGGGCGTGGCAAAAAGTTCACGCTTAAAACTTGACAACGATAACTTCATTGAGGAGTGAAAAGTGCGGGCAAAGAATGGGGCAAAGAACGGGGAGGAAAACGGGAGAAAATCGGGAGGAAAACGGGGGAAAACGGGAAGCGGGAAGCCACACACATGCCCCAGCGCCAGCCTGCTGCCTAAGCCCGAAAGTAAGAGAGAGAAATTTTAACAAAGTTAGTTAGTTTCTTCCTTCCTTCCTCGCATCCTTCCTGCTCTGGAGGACTTCCAGTGCGTGTAGCAAAAATACACCACAGCAAAATGGTGGAGTTTTTGTGGTTTAAAATTAATTTAACAAATAAATACGATACAAACAATTAATGATTAAAATACATAATATAATATTATTGTTACAAAAAGTAGATTTGGGTTTACAAAATTTAAATATACTGGGAAAAATAAATAATATAATATAAAATAAATAAATGAAGATGTGGTCAAGGGACAGCTGACTTCGATAAACCGATAGGCGGATAGGAAGAGACCCTGGCACTTCAAAGCAACCCTGTGTTTAGGCTTGACAGCTTTTAACGCTTTGTTTAACTTTGTATGGGTACAAGGTCAAATATAAATCAAGTAATAGTACTATTAATAGTAATATGAATAGTTATATTAATAGTAAAATTAATAGTAATATTAATAGTAATATTAATTGTAATATTAAAAGTAAATTTACCAGTAATATTAATTAAAAAATTTCATTATTTTTGTGATTCTTTTTAATAACAGCAACTCATCCAAGGACTTATTAATATTGCCTCCACTCAAAAATGAATGTCAAAAAATTGTATATAATAATATTTATAAGTATAATAATAATATAATTATAATAATAATAATATAATTATAATAATAATAATAGAATTATAATAATAATAATAATAATAATAATAGAAAAAACTAAGAAAATGTCCTTGAACTCACCTCTTGCTTAGAAATAATATTCTTAATAATTTCCCTAAAATGTAAACTTAAATTTATAAATTCTAGTGCACGATGCTTATGTGAGTTTATGCGGTGCATGTGTGTGCATGTGTGTGTGTGCAGCTTGATATAATGACAGAGTGCACTCTGACATTATCATCATCAGTGAGAGCATGTCCTGTTTACCAC
>JAEIIU010044807.1:0-28778 GCA_018874675.1 Drosophila baimaii | reverse complement strand
GTAGTTTCGAGAAAAACGCGTTCAAAGTTTAGGTTAGCCGCTAGCTGGCTTGGAGACCACGTCACAAAATTGGCTGTATCTCCGAAAAAATCTTTGAATCTTTGAAAAATCCTTTTGGGACCATATTTTTGAAGATCTAAACTTTCATAATATCCAAAAATAAAAAAATAGCTTTTTTCAAATTTCTAGACCAGAATACCCCCTTAATTAATTTAAGTTCGCAATAAAAAGGATTGTATCATAAAACACCTTAGATTTATTTTGTAACTTCCATTTTCGAGAGCATTGTAATGTGGTTTCTTAGTTCAGAAAATCGCACAGTACTGATGCATTTAAATTCTCAAAACAAAAAAATGTTTAACTTGTCTAAGCTTTGCATTTGTATATATTTTTAAAACTTAGAGATGACGAACTTGTTAGTGGGAGTGAAATAAATAAATAATAAATACTTCACATGTTTATTATGTTTTTTTATGGCTTAAAGTTGTCCGTGAAAAGTAAACTTCAATGCGCAATTAACTGATCAATTTGTCTTAAGTAATGCTAGGCCAAATGTTAATGCTACATGTAAAATAAATACAATTAGGAAAGTACGCCATATTGGCACGAGTTATATTACTATTATTAAATTAATACATAATTAAATATATACAAGTCAGTTATTTAGAGTCTACTGTCCTCGACTGTGACTTGCCCGGTAACCAAAGGTTAAAGTCACTGTTAAAGTCCCTGATAACTATAGCCGACCGGTCAAGATAAGTACCAGATAAGCTTGTCGTTAAAGCAAATCGATTGTGTAGTACAGATCTTCTTCTTTTCTTTTATCCGAACGAGAAAGACTAACAGAATGCTGTTAAGAGCAAGCCCACTCAACGCACTCTACTTAAAACAGCTGAGATGCATTTTCTTCTTCTTCAGTTGGTCTCTTGAAATCAGCTGTTATTTTGCCGAGACAAAAAAAGTTTGGGAGGGAGTCAGGGCTTCTGTTCATGTATTATATTAATATTAGTACATATATATGAACATATGTACATGTATCTGTATATTACGTAATTACGTTCTTGGCGAATTTTGACGTTCTCCCCCCTATGTAATCAAGAGTAATCAATGATTACTAATCATTAAAGAAACCCATTCCATAAAATAAACTTTTTAAACAATTAAAAAAGGGGTTTTAATATATTTTTATGTAAAATGATTACGTAATAATAGTCCTCGACCCCCATTCACTCCCCAAATAATCAAACGTAATCATTTGGCGTGACCCCCTCCCCTTAGATATTTATGTAATATGTATATGAATATCCCTTTACCTCTCGCACTGACACGGTAGAAAACCCAATTTTCTTAACAAAGGACCTTTATCTGTTTATGACATTTTAAGAGATACATTAGGAAACGAACCCTACATCTAGTTTTACTCTTAAGAAATGTTAAATCTAATATAACCCAATACGTAAAAAAATGTTGCAGGGCACATGTTGAGCAACACATCTAGGCTGCAAAGGTTTAGCTACTTTGTTGCTTTATAACTACCATGTTTACTATCCCATTTTACTCAAATTTTAATAAAATATCTTAATAAGGCGAATTATTTTATACCTGCTTAATTTCCAATTCTAATTATGTTCTATTGACTTAAAGATATAATTACTTTTGGGTTCGGAGATGGATAAGTACGAGTACTGTGTATAAAAAGATATTCCTTTCCTAGACACTCACTTCCTCATATCCATTCTATATAGTGTAGTATGCTCCACACCCAGCTAGCTCAGATCTATTCCACCTCAGATTTATTTCAGTTCAGTGCAAAATGTCAAAGTTTGGCAATTTTGTGTGTGAGTCAACTTTTACTCCGATTCTGGCAAGACGAAGCGACCTTCGCGTCGGGCGAAAAATGCAGTCGACGTGCGAAGTGCTGTGGCAGCCAGGCAGAGATCACTCTCGAAAGATCATCATAAAGAGTGCTTCGATATATCGAAGTGCGGCGCAATTTGAATTTACATCAAAAGATGCCTTAATTGATTCTGTCCGTGGATCCGGCGGTCCGTCCGTCTGTCTGGGGGGGCCGTGCATCGGAAATTATCGTAGTTTAATTTAAATTATACGTTGGCCCGCCACTCGTCAGCATTCTAGGTTTCAAAACAAACACAGATACGGATCCGCAGATACAGATACACTTACAGCCACAGATTCGGGTTAGTTGTAAGTATTTCAAGGTCCACCCCTCTAGAGCAGCCATCAGGCATCAGCCATCAAGAAATTAGAGATCGTCATTGTCTTGGAGTTGGCGCATCATCACCTGGCGCTGGCACTGGCGCTGGCTGGGTGCCATTAGCTTCCCTCTCTAGTCTGGCACGTTCAATGTAAATTAGCCGATGCAGGAAATTAAATGATTTTTTAATGTGCTGGAAAAATGATTACAAACGTAGAAAACCCAAAAACAAGAGAAAAAAAGCTGGCCAAAAGATGCTGAAAACCGAAAACAGAGCTCAAGTTGTTTGTGGAGTGCTATTGAATATGAATTTCAGCTCTCGGAAGGGGGCTGGGGAGTGGAGTGGCGGAGTGTGGAGCCAGGAATGCGGTAAACGAAGTTTTTATTTAATTGTTTTGTTTACAATCCGCAGACTCACATTGAAGCTCACACACAACCCCGTATTAGCCATTATGAATTTTGTTATAGTTTTTGTTTGTTTATTCGAATTTTCGCGTTTGCATATTTGCAAACAACATCAAACTTCAAATGATCTTGGCAATTACAAAACTTTTCGGAGTTTATTCTCTAATTTATTTCCATTGTGGTCTGCGGCAAGGTCGCCTTATTACTTGCAGAAATTTCGCGTTGCCAAGGAAGCGTTTGGAAGCGTTCGTTTCGCTTGCATCCCTTCGTCATTAGGGGCGGGGCAGCGCTTGGCCTTTGAATTTACAACTCATAAACTTGGCATTATCGAATGTGAAAGTCAGCTCGTGCCAAATCGCATAATGAGCTGCGGTCGCCTCGGCTATGGCAAAATGCCTGCCAAATTCAAACAATCCCATTTGATTCGCGTCTCTCGATCGATGAGGCAGAGACAATTGTCCAAAGAAACATTTGCAGATCGTGACGAATGCTACGCCCACCGTTTAAGTGATCGCGGGATATGGCAATAAAAATATTGAGTTACTTTTCCCCCTTGTCAAGTGCGCTGTTTCGAGTGCGTTTCAAAAGAGTTCAAGTTTTCCTTTGTGTTATGCAATCGACTCTTTGATGGGATAAGCAAATATATTCAAAGCTATTAGATAAAACAAGTTGTTGGGGTTATGTGTGCAGGAAACAAAAATAAATAAATAAATATAGATATTCAATAAAAAAGGCCTACCCTTGACAGGTTTTTTTAATTAGAGAGAGCTTGAGATTTGAGATTTCAGATTCCTTTATATTTTTCTCTATAATATTCGATGTTTGTTTTTCTCTAAAAATATGGTATACTTCTAAGAATGTCATCAGCGTAAAATCATTTCCTAATTCTATTTATCTCATTTGGTATTTATTTAACGAATACTATATCAAAATAATATTTATAATATTTTATATTTCATACTACTTATAAAAATGTGTAACCTCCTAACCTATGTTTACAGTAAAGATCCCATTCCCATTATATACAAATTTAAAACTATTTTTATTTAAATTTCTGACATTAGAACGTACAATTTCTCATCTTTTATATTTGAATACGCACTAAAATGTATTCAGTAATTATAATTAATTATCACATTCAATGAATATTGAAAAAAAGGCACACTTTTGGAACTCCTTTCAAAAATGTACAGATAAAAATGAAGGTAAATCAGATCCCATCTACCTTGTATACAAATTTGCAATAATTTATTTAATTTTAACTCGAATGTTTAAGCTCTGTTTTCAGCCACATTTCTGGCATTAAGTCGTACATTTTCCCGGTTTGTTATCTTTTCATATATATCCTTAAAATCCCTTTAGGTTTCTATATTATTATATCACAATAAATAATTAAAAATAAAAAAGTTGCAATCTTTTAGAACCATTTTTAAACATGTATAGACAAAGATAAAGGAAAATGGATCCCAATCTATCCAGAATGAAAATCTGCAATTCTATTCACTTTAATCCACAGTTTCCAGCTATATTTCTGACATTACAGCGTACGTTTTCTCTGTGTTTCAGATTTTAATATATGTTTCACTTCTTTGTGGGCTTTTTATAATTAGATCAAATAAAAGAATTACGAATTTGAAAAGATATAACCTTTAAAACCGCTTTCAGCC
Organism: Drosophila baimaii; assembly: GCA_018874675.1. Classification (NCBI taxonomy): domain Eukaryota; kingdom Metazoa; phylum Arthropoda; class Insecta; order Diptera; family Drosophilidae; genus Drosophila; species Drosophila baimaii. The sequence continues at coordinate 24,491 of JAEIIU010044807.1, read as the reverse complement.
ATTAAAAGATAAAGATGAAGGAAAAATATATCCCATCAATCCTATGTATAATCAATTCTTGGCTAAGGTTTTAAATTTTATTATTTTCAACTACACTTCTAGCATTAAATCGTACATTGGTAAATAGCTCACCCTATTTAAACATATCTCTAGAATCTCTATAGGTTTTTACTTATTAGATCACATAAAATAATTCATAATTAAAAAAGATACTACCTCATAGAACCCCATCCAGCATTTTTCATATTTAAAATTTAAACCAAAAATACATCTCATTTATCCTGTACAAAATGAAATTCACTTATAAATCTTGGCAAATGTTTAAACCACAATTACCAGCTGCATTTCTGACATCAGAGCGTACATTTTCCCAGCTAGATACGATAGATATCTCGACAGCTAGGCGGCCTATCTGAAAATCATTTGGAAATACAATTTCCCTCGCTGTGCTCACATCTCAATTGCAGCTTATCCGACCTGAAACCATGTCAACGCCAATCAAAACAGCCGCATCTGTGAACTCTGGGGCATAATTCGGCTCATTAGATCGAACAAAAAGCCAGGCGGAGAAGACTCCCACGCACTAAGGGGAACAATTTGCTGCAGCATTACCCGAAAGGCAAAGGCGAACAGCAAGTTCGTTGCCAGAGTCTTTTGTTTCTCGCCCTCTTGTGTTGTGTTGTGTTGTGTTGTGTGCGGCTGCCGCTCGACTGACTGCGATCGGAGGAGATGAAGATGCGTGGAGCAGCTGGCTGGCTCCGCTCACTTTGCTGCCACTGCCTCGGCCGCAGCGTCGTCTCTGCCCGGCGCATGACTAATTCCATTACAATAAGTGTTTCTGCTATTACACGAAGAGCTACAAATGTTTATGGCCTGCAGCAGCCCCCCGTCGGAGTCGCAGGAGCGCATTACTCCCGCGTCTTTGGATGTCGCCGGCCCGCTCATCTCCGCTCATTTGCCGAAGCGACGACGACGCGAAGCCAGCAGTTGCTCGTCAAAATGTTTGGCGCTTTAATTTCAAAGTAACTAGTTTACTATAACAAACCTCTTTTTGCTCGGCTCGCGAGCACTGAGAGCAGCGATCTGCTGGCTCTTCCTCCTCTCTCTCCGTGCTTTGCATTATTTTGTAATGTTTCGAAGCTCTTTTTTTTTCTCCTACCCAAAAATTGAAATAACGAACTGGGAACTCGGAATCTCAGACAGAAAAAAAAAACACTTTTTGGCGCGCAATTTTTCGAAGTCGACGTCGACGCGGGCAGCGTTAGCTGGCGCTCGTTTCAAATATAAATACTGGCCTACGAAATTGTTTCAGTATCACAATCAAGTCAACCATCTTCGCAAGAAGAACCCAGCCAACAGAGTCAGTTAACACAAAAACCGTTTTCGTGTGTGCCAAAACCCCCAAACAAGTGACAACACAAAATGAAGGTATATTCACACCAAAGAACTGTTGAGTTGAGTCGAGTCCAGAGTGTGTGCCAGTGGTGTGTGCTGTGTGAAACGGAGTCCTGCTGCCAGGATATATATACATGTATATATGGGCAGAAAAAGGATACTTATATATCAGGATTAAAAGGGGAAATCAGCGAATGGTGTTGAGTTCTAGAAAAGGATAAGGAGTGTTTACAAGAACCAGAATCTAAGGGAAACTATTTTCCTCTATCCTTGATTCTTAAATTAGTTTTGGTTTATTAGAAAAATATTTTTAAAAAACTCAACAAATTGTTAGCACTTCTTCCTTAAGTTCAACAAATCATTGCCTCATCTTTTAAACTCGTTCAAAGTAGCACCAAAAAAAACAGCATGTTAGCCCTCATTTAAAATCGATTTTTGGCAATTGATCAATCAATCAATTAAACAACTTATCAAGCTAATAAAGCCTTGATTGTCTCGGAAGAAGAAAAGAGTAGAGAAATCCGAAGCTGTGAGCCATATTTAAAGTCAAGTTCAGCAGGGCGATTAATCAAGCGGGGAGCCGCATAATAAATTTCATAAGCTGCCATCATCGCAGCCAAGATAGCCATCAATTTGTTCGGGGTTTGGCTACTGTATTCGGAATTAGAACACGACACCTCCGATGATATCTCCATCTCCATCTCCATCTCTGAGTCGTCGTCCGCCTGGGAAACAATTGCAGGCAGCGATCCCATTACCTTTTCTAGGGTGTGTGTAGGTAGCTAACGAACAGAAGCAACGACGGCAGCTTGGGGTCATTTTGCAATGCATAAATTAAACAAACTTTTAAGTGGCGGAAGAAGAACAACTGGACATGCCCAAGTACGGCGGCGGCGGCCACCGTCTGGAGATGACCAGGCGGCGATAAAAGGCGGACAAAGAGGCAGACAGCGCAAGAAGCTGGGCAAAGCGTAGCATTTTAACGCCAATGAAGCATGAAAGTCATTGGGCAGCAGAAGCTCTTTCGAAAAAGCCATTCGGAAATGTTCGTTGTGCAAGCCTATGTTCTCCCACAGGTTGCCCGCGCCACTCGGCGTATACTTAACGTTGCGCAAGCGCCCGAGATCAGCCCTTCACTTGCTGTGGCTTAGCCAAAATCCAATCCGAGCTTCGCCTGAGACCCAATTACCGCAGATTTGCATATGCCTCGGCGGCGGTGGCTGCTAAATGCTGCTGCCGAGAGATGCCAGGGAGAAGACAATGCTGATTCTGGCCGAAAACAAAAGATTGTCAGGCCGAGCAGTTATGATTATGAGAGTTTAATGAGCCAACTAGCGCGCCAGTAGCTACAAAGGGGGTACAAAACATGGGTTTCACATGGGAATTTTCGCTCACACATCAGTGATGGGATAAAACCTCGATTTCTGGGGTGCCTGACGCCTGCTCCTTGGTGATTTCAATATGCGGTTTCAGGGCCGCCGACGGATGGATCTTGAAGCCATACAACCTGAGGGAGTCAAAGGATATTTTCAAAAGAACCAAGAGAAAGGCAAGAGTTAGTAGAGTCACCTGGGTACAAATTTCTGCTTGCCCCGCTTGGGTCTCGCCTCGGGATTCACCATAAACAGCATGTGCGGAAAGCCAGTGCCAAAGAAAGCCCCATCCAGATTAGAGTGACGCGCTGCCTTTGGTATATAGACATCATTACACTTGGGGCAGTAAGTGCGAACCATCTCCTCGCCGGGATTGTCGGACAGGCCAATGGGCAGTACCGCCTGGCGGTGGCAAAAGGCACGTGGACACGTGCCAAAGGCACTCTTATGGAACTTGTCCAGCATCAGCTCGATGCCACGATTGGTGAGAATGAAACGAGCATGAATCAGCCCATATAGCTTCTCAGCGCTGGCCTCCAGTTCCGGCTCCGTGGGCAGGTCCGAGGCCGAGCCCGAGTGCAGGTCGAGAATCACCTCCAGGGCACAGCGATAGTTACTCACATTTGAGTCCAGGAAGTTCAGATTGAACTTGTCCTGAATATAATCCTCATCCACCTCGCAGAAGAACTCATTGCCACGCTGCTTGCAGAACCAATGGATCCAGGCAGTCTCATCCGAGTCGGTCATGGCTGTCGTATCCGGAAATCCTCTCTATTCCAGTGCCTATATCTGAGTTTAAGAGACACTTTACTACTCAAAGCACACACAATTTTGAAAGACTGCTGTCAGGATCAGAGTGCCTAAGAGAGGGTTACTAGATTTCAGAAAAGATATAAGATGAGTAACGATCATCTAGGGCCTAGAGCACGTCTTTGGTTTCAGCTTTTAATTAGGAATCAATTGAAGGAATTCCTTGTATAAAACTAGGACCTTTCCTCGGCGACTTGGACGCTCTTTTTTCTCTGGTTTCCTAGACTTCTTCCTAACAAAACCTCTCCCTTTTTCCCCCAGTGCTTTACGTCGATCGCGCTGCTCGTGTGCCTGGCCGCCTGGACCCATGCGGAACCGCCAGTGCCCCAGAACCAGTACCTGCCGCCCAACCAATCGCCCCAGGCGCCGTCCAACAACTACCTGCCACCCACGCAGGGCTTCCAGTCGCCATCGAACAACTACCTGCCGCCCCAGCGTACCGGCGGCAATGGAGGCGGAGCGCCCAGCAACAGCTACGGAGCCCCTCTTGCCTCGCCCCAGAGCCAGTACGGCGCTCCGGCGCTGACGGGCGCCATCTTCAAGGGCGGCAATGGAAACGGCAATGGCAACGGCGGATACGGAGGCGGCAATGGCAACGGCAATGGCTACGGACAGCGCGATGAGGAGCAGTACGGCCCGGCCAAGTATGAGTTCAAGTACGACGTGCAGGACTACGAGTCGGGCAACGATTTCGGACACATGGAGTCGCGGGATGGTGACCTCGCCGTGGGCCGCTACTACGTCCTGCTGCCCGATGGCCGCAAGCAGATTGTGGAGTACGAGGCCGACCAGAACGGATACCGCCCGACCATCCGCTACGAGCAGGTGGGCAATGGCAACGGCAACGGCAATGGCAACGGACGCAATGGCGGCGGCTACGACAGCAACGCGCAGCAGGGCAAGTTCAACGGCTACTAATGAGGGGCAGAGTGGTATCCCGATTTAGGTCGACCCGCAGCTACTATACTCGTCTACTTCACGGGATCGCTGGCCGAGTATTAGGCGTCCACAGAGCCAGGGGGCCAGCGGTCGCAGTCAGTCTCTTGAACTTACTCTTACTCTCTCTCTATCTGCCCCTAGTGGGACGGCCGCCATTTTGCCATAGACAGGCGCGTTCCTTCCGTTTCCGTTTCACTACCGTTCGTTCCCCTAGCTGTCTCTATGCCCGGGACTCCTTGCCGTTTTGTTTTGTTTAAGCGCCTCTTCATTTTGTGTTAGTCCACGCACACACACACAAAACACACCCCGTTCACACACATTACACACACACACAGACATGTGACCATTACGCATTCATACATACATGCATAAGGATTGTACTTAGTTTTTAAATGAAAATGGAACAAATTCGAAAGCGAAACGAACTTATGAGATTTTTGTGTATATTTAATAATTATTAAACGAATAAAGAAGCATTTTTGTATAAAACAAAGACAAAAAAAGAAACTACGCCCAGTGTTTTGATTGCTAACAAAAGGGAAATATATTTTTTGGAGATTTAGGATATATTCAAGATTGGCTTTCACTTTAAATAATCTAAAAAATTATTCTTTCTGCTCTTAATATTCTTTTGATTCACTTTTGCCTGGAAAATATCATATTTCATTATCCTGATCCTTAAAATTTTGATTAAAATGGAGGAATACACGTTCCTATACTAACAATCACTTCTTCAGCAGCCGCTCCAGCTGTCCCTGTTGGTTCTTTCGGTACACAGGATCCTTGAGCTGTCCCACAGTGGTGTAAATCAACCTAGCTGTAAAATCCTCATCATTTCCATTCTGCTCCGAGCTGAATGTAACTCTCTGAAGCTTATTGTCCTGGGATATTATGAAGTAGCGGCCTTCCCTGATTCCCAACTGATTGGGGTCATCTGTATCCTTCGAACTTGCAGGTTCCTCCTCATCGGGATAGACTATTTTAAAGCCAGGATCAGGCGGACCATATTGGTTAGCTGGACGGGAGATGGGCTTGAATCCTGGTGTCCCTGCTTCGGGGATATCCTCCAATTGTTGGGATGGATAGACCTGTTCCACTCTCGCCTTGGTGATCTCCACGCGCGGATTTGAACGGCTAGCCGGCAGGTACTCATTGGGAAGATTAAACGGAATCTGCGGCTGCCAGCCCGCTGGAGCATAGCCACCAAGACGGACAATCGGGGCCTCGGGATGACCGCGGACGATGGCCAGGAAGGCAGCCAATAGAAGAAACTTTAAGGAGGTTTTTTTTTAAATGCTTTTGTACTACAGGTATAAGCACTCCCTACCTTTGCCAGCATTTTGATGAACGTTGCAATGGAAACTGCAGCGCGCAGTCTTCAAGTTGCGCATTTTTATATTGACTTAAATCGAACCACTGCTACTGTCTTTGTCATGCCGGACACGCACCTTGTCGGTCTGACACCAATTGGACTGCATCTGTTCCATCTCAGCCTACATAGTCACGTATCCCGCCGACAAAAAGCAGAAAACGAGCCACAACCTTGACAGCGGATGAGCGAATAATTGGCAAAGGCTCAAGTTGGATTTCGCTAACATATGTTGCGGTTGCGGCTGTCAAATTGTGAGTAATTTTGGAAAAGGAAAGTGTTAGATCAGTTTGTATTGATTTAATAATGATACATGCAAGGTCCTTAGTACTATTCTTAGATCCTTAAGACACAATCAACAATAATTTAATGGTTTTTTAAAGTTTTGTCGAAGACGCTTTAATTCTAGCTTTGGTTTATTGCAAAAAGAAAATACGTAAAATTACTTAATAGCATCAGTAGATTGGCACATTGTTAAGTGCCTAATAAATTCTATATAATCGACTTGAGCTATGTATTAAAGCTATAGAAGAGCTTCAGTCGAGTGTGATCGACTTTAAAATACCCGGTACCCATTTGCATTGTGCATATTGATAAAACTTAAAGGCATATGCGTTTTTTTCATATTCATAAGGTTCTACCTATAAAAGAATTACTCCAATTGTCTCTAACAATGCATTGTACAAGTTAACGAAATACAAAAAACCTATGAGAAACCGAAGCCAAATATTGTCCGCTTGTTCCGATGGATCACGTCCGGCTTTAATCTAATTATATCAGTAATTATACAACATTTTTATTATTCAATATAAATGAAAATAGGTTGAAAACCATTAAAGATGTCATTGTTTCTATTGTTCTATTGTTTCATTGTTTTACTAATTTCCCAAAGAAGAATTGCCATAAGAAGCTATACTATATAGTCGTCCCATAGACTTGTGATATAAAACTATTTGGAAAGTTTCGCCCAGATAGCTCTGATATCTAGGTATTAGTAAGCTTAGAAATGGACAGACGGACATGGCTAAAATGTTACAAGTTAAATTACAGAAATCACTCGTTTACATCGTTGCAAACTTCTGACTAAAATTATAATACCCTGCAAGGGTATACTTAAAAATAAGTTTAAGCTAGGATAGGAATTATAAATTATAAAAATAAGTGCAATAGATAAGATAAGATAAGAATAAGTGCAATAGAATGTCAACAAAATGGTAGCTCCAGCTTTTATATGTAATCTTTGAGATTTATTGTTTCCTACTAACTAAATAGGTGGCTAAATGGCTAAATAGACTCGGCTGGTGATGTTGACAAAGAATATGTTCACTTTATGGGATCGGAGATGCTTCCTTCTGCCTGGTAAATACACTTGCAGTTGGCGATATATTATTATATATTATTATAACCCATTTGAACCGTTAATTAACTATCAATTATCCAATATCTTAATAATTCCTATATACATACATATTAGATTTATTTCGATTAGCTATGATATATGTTTAAGGATATTTAATTACTGCTGTACTTATCTGAAACATAACTTTTAATAAAAACAAAAAACAATTTTTAAACATTTTGTAAATTTAACGTTATTTTTGGGGTGACCACACTCAATAGTTTTAAAGCCGAAAAAATACCACCTGTGGTATTTTTGTGCAAGCATTGTCTGAGCTCTTAGATTTTTGCACTGACCCGACCACGGTCACACCACCTGGATGGAATTTGTAGAAAAAACTACAAATTGACGAAACTATTTATTTATTTTAGTTAAAACTGGTTAATTAGGCTGTTTCCATGTTAAATGTGTGTTGTTCCAGTGAAAGTGACCCATGCCCGCGTGTTTGCCGGGCTCCATGTTAGCGCAGCAGCGAGATATCTGTGAAGAAATTTCATAAACAAAACGGCGTGGAGCTCGGGGTGATCCTGGTAATACACAAAAACCAACCAGCAGTCGATTTCTAACTTAGTTTTGTTGCCCTCACCAGGATGAGCATGTACCAGTGGACGCGCCGCTCGCAGGATACCCGTAATCATGTGGCCACCCAGCTGCAGTCTCCACATTACGCTGCTCCTCGCGCTGGGAGCACTGGCGTCCACGACTAGCAGCCAACAAGTTCCTCTAGCCATAGCCAACACAACTAGCAACAAAGTGCCTACGGATGCCGGTGGAGACGTGGTCGCCGGCTTCATGCCGCTCCAGCAGTCGCCGGCGAGCATATTCTTCGTGAACTACAATCAGCAGAATGCCATGCAGCTGCGGCACAGCATGGAGGGCAAGCTGCGCAACATACGCAACATGGAGATGCGAGTGGCCAAGATCCAGGTAGGATTCCCATCCTTTTCTAAGTGGAATTAGCAGTAATCCCCCTTCTACTCGCAGGAAATCTTTGACTCCATGCACCTGACCAGCGCCGCCCATGGTGGGGGAGGAGGAGGGGCGCCACTTCGCCAGTCCCTCAACGAGAGCGGTCTGGCCCATCCCCAGGTGCAGCGGGATCTGCAACTGTTCAGCAGCCGCCTGGCCAAGAAGCTGCAGAAGGCCACCCATGTGGTGCTGGAACTGCGCGAACTCCTGCGCTACAACCTGACCAAGGTCTGGCAGTACAGCTACGACGACGAGGACGAGGAGGAGAGCGAGTTGGATCTGGAAATGGAGATGGAGGATCTGCAGGCCAAGAACACTGCCACGCCCACCACGGATCATCCGCAGCTCTATTTGAATAGCCAAATAGAGAGCTGTCAGCCCGAAGACTACGAAGCTGAGGTGGATGCGGTCTCGGGGTCCTCCGCCACGGCCCAGTCCATCCATTACAACAAGCAGCAGATCCAAATCCTCAACTATCTCAAGTCGGATGATGCGCGCGCCACGTTCCTGAACGAGAACAATGCCCGCTCCCTGGCGGTCAACGGCTACATATCGGAGCAGCTGCTGCAGCTCAAGCGCAGGCTGAGTCGCAGCGAGGCGGATAAGTCCAGTGCCAAGCCCAGCAGCGGCAACCACTTCAAGCATATCTACTTCCTGTCCAACTCGGACGGGGCCTCCGCCTCCCAGCACTTTCGCAAGCTCTACGTTTCGGCCATCAAGCAGAAGTACGTGCTGCTCCTCATCGATGTGGGTTCGGCGCTGAATTCCGAGTTGTTTGAGCTCACCAAGAACTTTGGTAGGTACTCAAGGAATCCCCCATACTGATTGGGGATTATAATAGAGTTATATATTTCCCTTGCAGTCCACGAGATGCTCCAGCTGCTGGAGGACACGGATAAAGTCTCCCTGGTTACCGTTGCCAGCGAGGCCAGCTTCATGTCCCTCGAAGCCTTTCCCGCGGAGGCTGGCCACGGCATCTACCGGGCCACGCGTGGCCACAAGGAGGAGATCATCGGCTACATAAACAACTTGAGCCGGGCCCAGGCACTCACCAATCACTCCCTGGGCTTTGAGTATGCCTTCGAGCTGCTGCATCGCCTGCAGCAGTCGGGCATGATCAACACCGCCGAGCAGCCAGTGGAGTTTGTGTACGTGACGCGTGGTCTCCTGACCAACCTTTCCGATGCCATGGCCGTGCTGCGAGTGGTGGCCGAGGGACAGCGGCGGCTCAGGGCCCCGGTGATCATCAACACCTGCGCCGTGGTGCTGGACGAGAAGCGGATTATGTACGAGAAGCAGTTCCTCAGCGATGTGGCCACCCAGAACTACACCAAGTACGAGATTGAGGTGAGCAGCTGGTGGCCCAGCTCTGGACAGCAGTTGGCGGGACGCTTCTTTGTGCTCAGCAAGCTGCATGCGGAGACGTCGCTGCCGCAGACCAGCTCGCGGATATTCGGGCAGCTCTTCCAAGAGCGTTATCTGACGGATACGCTGGAAGTGCATCCTCCGGTCGTGGACGCAGACAGCGGAGGTGAGTACCTAATGGGTTTCGTGTACTCTTTCCTTGCTTATAACTCTCTTTTCGTCAGATGTCCTGGTCTCCATCACTCATGCCGTGCCTCCCTATGGCGTGGTGGGCGTCAACTTGTACCTGGCGGATCTGCTGGAGGATCTGCTTAACTACCCCAGTGCCGCTGCCTCCAGTGCCAAGCAGGGCGGCAGTGGCTATGCCTTTCTCCTGGATCGTGCCACGGGCAACACTCTGGCCCATCCGGCCTTTCCGCGGCCCCTCATCCAGCGCGAGACCTCGTATCCCGTGAACATAGCCTATCTGGAGAACGCCACCGACTTCTCTGGCCTGATTCGGGAGCGCCTGCTGCACGAGGAGAGCGGCAATGCCACCGCCGATGTGTATGTGGGCAAGCAGCGCCTGCAGCGCACCTACCACTGGCAGTCCGTGCTGGGCTTCTATGTGCTCTGCCTGGTGAGCAGTGGCGGCGACTCGCTAAGGAATGCCTCCAGTGCGGCCGCACAGCGCTATAACCTGAAGGACAGCGTGTCCAACTATGAGCCGGGCTACTATGGCGAGAGCATGGACCTGCTGTACCATCGCCTGGACCTCAATCAGGCGGGCAGTGGGCAGCCCAAGACCTGCCGCTACTTCCGGCAAATGGCCACCATGGGTAGGTGCCTGATCCTTTCCCAGGAGCCACTTGCTAATCCTCGTTCTCCCCCTCTCTTGCAGACGCTCCCACTCTGTTCCTCAGTGCCGCCGCCTTCGAGTCTCCGTTTGGGTTCCTGCACAACAATCGTCCGCGCACGCAGCTGCGCCATGTGGAGTCCATAATGGCCTATCTGCGCGACTCCAGCGGGCTGCTGGCCAATCCTGGCCTGCGTCCCAGCATCCGGCACGAGGTAAGTGTGCTCTACCAGGCCATGCAGCAGCTGCGGCGCCGGCACCAGGATGCCCGAGGATCGCTGCGCAGCCACATCATACGTCGCTACATGGCCAGTGTGAGCGGCGTCCTCCAGCTGTTCCCAGGCTGCCTGCTCAGCAGCAGCTACGATCCCACGCGGCGTCCCTGGTTCCGCCAGGCCATGGCTCAGCCGGGGAAGATTGTGAGCACAGCTCCGTACCTGGATGCGGGAGGAGCGGGCTACATCATCACCATTGCGCACACCATCTTCGAGGGCAAGGCGCATGCCCTGCACTCCGTCCAGCAGGACAGACCCATGGGCGTGGTGGCCCTGGACGTGCCCTATGCCTTCTACTATCGCCTGATCCTGGAGGGCACGCCGCTGTGCCAGCTGCCGCACATGAAGTGCCTCATGTTCGAGCACGAGGGCTACCTGCTGGCGCATCCCAGCATGCTGCAGCCCACGACGACGACCAGGAACCAGCGACGCCCGCACGAGCACCTAACGCACAAGGAGTCCTACCTGGCCAACGACGTGCTCAATCACGGGCAGTTGGTGCGGAAGCTGGGCTGCGCCAGCTACCAGAACCGCACCCTGCAGCGCTTCTACGCCTTCAACACCTCGCTGGCCACCATTCTGGGCAACGTGGTGCACGGCGAGCGGACCAAGTATGCCATTGCCCTGATCCGAGGCAGCAACCTCTTCGCCGCCGTGCTGAACTCCAGCTGCGACGGCGGCGCCTTCTGTCCGTGCAGCACCATCGACCGGGAGTGTCTCAACTGCAAGCGCATGGACCAGACGGACTGCGAGTGCCCCTGCGAGTGTCCCATGGTGGGCGACAGCAGCTCGCCCTCGTCCCTGGCCTACTACGCCAACTACACGCATCAGTTCCCCTACTGCCCGCCGCCCAGTGAGCACTTTATAGCGCTGCCGCCCACCCAGCAGCTGGTCAGTGCCCTGCCCAGCTGCCCCGGGTCGGCGGGCACCTGCGAGGCGTTCGCCACGCAGAGGGAATGCCTGGGCGTGATGGGCTGCGAGTGGTGCCAGCAGGATGTGGAGGGCAATGGCTTCTCCAGCGCCTTCTGTGCCTCGCAGGCCAGCTGCTTCAACGGCGTGCTGGCCTCCCTTACGCCCTACGGCGAACTGGACGAGCTGGAGCTCCTGGCCGCCCACAATCCGCAGCGGGAGCAGCACGCCTACTCCGCCTTCGGGCCGCTGGGCGGGGCCATCATAGTCCTGGCCATGGTCATCGGGTTTGCCATCTACTGCTACAGGCACAACCTGGATGCCCAGACGCAGGAGCAGTTCTACGTGGATTCGGTGCAGGAGGAGAACTACGGCCTGCCGCTGTCCAGGTTCAACTTTGACGACTGCAAGGCGCACGACGAGCCGCCCCTGGGCGGGGGCTATGACCATGCGGCTGCCCAGCGGCAGCTGATGAATGCGGCCGACATATCGCCCTATCACGTGTCCAGCGGCAGCAGCTACCGCCGCCCGCCCAACGGGGAGTCCGATCACGGCTACAGCACCATGACGCCGCACGAGGACAGCTCCGACCAGCAGTGTTTCACCCTGGCCGAGCCCCTCCTCCTGCACGACAAGCGGCACAGCAAGTCGGACACCATGTCCATATCCACCTCCATATCGAGTCCCACGAACCGACAGCAGTCCTCCACGCAGCCCAACACCCATCCGTACTTGAGCAATCAGCCGACCTCCAAGACGGAGCGCTACAAACAGCAGGTGCAGGCCACGCCCTCGCCCTGCCGCGGACCGTCAGGCGGCAGTGGTGTCTACGGGCAGACCACATTGCCCCTCGAGGCGGACGAGACGCGGCCCCACTACATCCTGGCGCCCGTGACTGTGCACCGGCACATGGAGACGGCCGAGTCGTAGTCGTTGTTAAGTTTTAGAGCGTAAGGTGTCCGCTTGTTTGCCAATTTAGCCGAGTAAGTTTCCAGCCAGGGGCAGTTCAACTGCCCAGCCGCCACAGAGTCCAGGTTGCATTCCACACCTGCCTGCCAGAGGATGGACTCCCGTGCCGGCCCCACTGTATCTATTATCCATTATGAGTACGAGTCTAACACCAACTACCAAGTGATGACATTGTTTCTGCCATTTTTGATCGATGTATTGTATCTTGTATTTTACTGTAATTTATTGCAAAAGTATTACTACTATATATTATGTATGTGCAGCTACTATACCTATACTACTATACTTCCAATATTTTTAGCCCCTATTCGATAAGCACCAACCCCCACAGCAATGTACTTACTTGTCTGAGAGTGTAAGATACCATGTCGTATACCGTTTTTTGTAAAACCTAGCTTCTAAGCTCCACAAAGTTACTAACTACCGATTTTAGTACTACACTTCGATAACATAACATAATAGCATTGTACGTTTCAAATAAAATGTTTAAATTTTGCAAAAAAAAAAAGGGAAGAAGGCTTGATTACATAGAAGGGTGCTACAAGAGAGCGCTCTCTCTCTCTCTGGCTTTTAACAACATTTCGAGAGAGCCTGGAGCCAAAAAGGAAACTGTAGGGCGTTACGCATCTTATTTCTTATATCTGGGATGTGATTCCATATAAGGTGGGCTTTGGTTCAGTTCTTGGTTCTAACCTAAAGGATTGAAAAGGTTCTGGTGTGCGAACCGGTTCCTTATATGTTGAAACCTGGTTCAGGCTTAAAAAATATATATATTTAAACTGATGCATTTAAATTAAATTATAATACCCATTTTATTTTCATTGTTTACATTTAACTTAATGTGTTTGGCGAACTTGAGGTCGTAAGATCGACCTAATTATTTATAGACACCACTATGTTGTTTTGATCGAGCACACAGATCGTTGTAAGCGCGGCATCTTCGTACAGCCTGTTTCTACCGTAACCAACGGTATCATCAGCGAAGTTCCTCTTACGGATATACAAGGGACACTCGAAATAACGACTTGCGTCTTGTCTATAAATAATTAGGCCGATCTTATGACCTCAAGTTCGCTAAACGCATTAACTAGACAAATACAAGGTCGCTAATCCAATTTACATGTTGACATTTTATATTGTATACATTCTCCAAAATATTTTTATCAATGGTTAACCTTGAGATAATAAGAATTCTAAAGTGAAAACCGATATTTTCCTTAAGTTTTCAAAACTCTAGATATCCTAGAACTTCAATATAATTTGCTTATTAATTTGTTTTCTTTGTATGTCATTGAAATGTTAATAAGGTTTGTCTATTCGTAAGAAAATAAAAAAACAATTGTTAATTTCTTTATTGTACTGAACCCGATTAAGCCAAATCGGTTAATGATCTGGTTTGATTTCTATAAAATCCGGAATCGTTTACAGCCCTGCTTTATATTGTCTTTGGCTTGACTGTGCCAATAGATGCTCCGAGCACTCGTTTTTCTTGATAGCTTATCTTCCCAAGGATCTAGAGTCTATATACGAATCGACTTACTTACTTACTATTTTCTAAAAGAAATTAAGACTATTGAAATTTGTGTTAATACAACCTATAAAAATATAGCTCTAGGGCTTATAGTTTATAAACTCTGGTGATTCCTGCAAAAAGAAGTAGAGACAGAGTTGACTTAATCCGAATTTTTAACGATGCTCATTGAGTATATAGAATCTAGATGAGGTCGAAGAGGCCTCCTTCTGCCTGTTCTGCTGACACTACGATAAAATCCCCTTGCGCCCAATGGTTGCCGGGTAAAAAAGCCAAAACAAATTGGCAAGACCTTGATCCAGAGCGAGATCTGATGAATCGATTAAGCTGCCAACTTCATGTCCTCCACCGATCAGCTGAGCGAGCGTTAATGAATTTATTTATATTTACACACATAGACAGTTTATAGGCAAGACAGACGCTGCTCAATGGGCGATTTTTCGGCTGGCAGTGGCCAAAAAAACTGCCAATTTAAAAATAACAATCCGTGGCCAGGGGTTGTCAGGTGCTCAGAGAGTTTATTTGTTTTAAAAACAATTGAAATGAGCTGGTAAATGGATTTCTTAGTCCATAGCAGTGTGTTTGTACTTCTTAACCGATACCAACCCGATACATGACCGACACCTACCCGTTATTTACCCGATTCATAACCGCTGGCCACCGTTCCGATCTGGCCACACTCGACAACTCTGGACCGAAGCTGTGCTAGCTCTCTCGAATCGTTCCATTGCAGGCACTGCATTCGGTTTTCTGGTCTGGCGCGCGACGAACGTTGTCTTGGGTCCCCACTTCTATAGCCCAGCAACGACGACTCTCTCCACTTCAGCTCTACTTTCAGGCCTATCTGCACTCCATTTCCTTCGATTCCCCGCACTTTGAAGTGAGTGGTTTGTTTGTGTGCCGAAAAAATGGCATTGTTTTTTGCGAAAGTTTTCGAAATATGTACAAGTATCTGGCGAACGGAGAACCCCAGAGGCTATTACGCAATGCATAAAAAGTGTTTAGCGGACGAGGAAAAAAAAACAATAGTTATGTAAAAAATAATTGCATCTATACGTTTTCGAAATGAGACTTTAGAATGATTTGTGATTTTATAAGTGTAAATATATTCTATTTGGAGATGTGTTTATTTTTGTAATTAAATTATTTAAATGTCTTGCCACAAAGGGAATTATGTTAGTAATCAACATTACTGATATTAGTTTTATTATGTGTAAAGACACAACTTTAAAGTTTTTATTTAAAATCTTAATAATTAAAAAAGTTGTACCTTTCTTTATATTATTATAACTTCCTTTATTTTTGAAGGAACCTAAGAAAATAAAATTATATTGAGAAGATTAGCAGATAGCTTTTGAATATTATTTAATGTATATATTCTAAAAAATATATATATATTTAGTATTTTATTACATCATGACCTTAACCTTAAACCTTTCTCTTTCTCTTTTGTTTTTTGTTTTTGTTTTTTTCTGGACATCCTTAGCTACTTCTCTAGTCACCATGTTCAAGTCCCTGATCGATGCCGCGCAGAACTCAACGTTCAGGTCGCCCTTCACCAGCGTCAACTGCCAGGCGGCCACACCTGCCTCTGTTCCCGCCCCCTCCGCCGTGGCCACTCCAGCCCTGAACGATGTCTCTCCTCGCCAGTTGACTCCCAACCACAACATCGCCGCCGCTGCTGCTGCCCAGGGTGGTAAGTACTTCATAAGGAAAAGCCAAAAGCAGAACTCAATCCCTGCTCTAATCCTCCAGATTCCTGCGAGTTCGGCTCGAACCACTACTTCCTGCTGTGCGGCCTGGGCGGCATCATCTCCTGCGGCTCCACACACACAATGGTAGTGCCCCTGGACTTGGTCAAGTGCCGCCTGCAGGTGGACCCGGCCAAGTACAAGAGCGTGTTCAATGGCTTCCGTGTCAGCATGGCAGAGGAGGGCGTCCGCGGCCTGGCCAAGGGCTGGGCCCCCACCTTCATCGGCTACTCGATGCAGGGTCTGTGCAAGTTTGGCCTATACGAGGTCTTCAAGGTGATTTACGGAAACGCCATTGGCGAGGAGAACGCCTTCCTGTACAGAACCGGACTCTACCTGGCCTCCTCGGCCTCCGCCGAGTTCTTTGCCGACATCGCCCTGGCGCCCATGGAGGCTGCCAAGGTTAAGATTCAGACCACTCCCGGATTTGCCAAGACGCTGCGCGAGGCTCTGCCCAAGATGACCGCCCAGGAGGGCGTGGCCGCCTTCTACAAGGGCCTGGTGCCACTCTGGATGCGCCAGATCCCCTACACCATGATGAAGTTCGCCTGCTTCGAGCGCACGCTGGAGCTGCTGTACAAGTATGTGGTGCCCAAGCCCCGTGCCGATTGCACCAAGGGCGAGCAGCTGGTGGTGACCTTCGCCGCCGGCTACATTGCCGGCGTCTTCTGCGCCATTGTCTCGCATCCCGCCGACACAGTGGTGTCCAAGCTCAACCAGGCCAAGGGCGCCAGCGCCCTGGACGTGGCCAAGCAGCTGGGCTGGTCCGGTGAGTAGTGTTTACTTTTGTGTCCCTGTTTTCCGCCTCTGACGGCTCTGAATCTCCTTTTTTCAGGACTCTGGGGCGGATTGGTGCCTAGGATCGTGATGATCGGCACCCTGACCGCTGCCCAGTGGTTCATCTACGATGCCGTGAAGGTGTTCCTGCGCATGCCACGCCCACCACCACCAGAAATGCCCGAGTCGCTGAAGAAGAAGCTGGGCGTGACTGGCGACCAATAAGCCAAATATAAGTTAATTGTTTTTAAAATATAGAGCGAGCAGAATGTTAAACGAATTAACCTTGAATTTGTATAGATAAACCACACAGTAAATAAAAACAAAAAACAAAAACAAGGCTTTGCAATATATCAATTGACCGTTGGGGTTCTGATTTGAAATTCAGCATTGTGCAACACTGCTAACAAGTGTTCCCCAACACCGAACAGCTGATTTGACCGATTGACTCAGCTGTTTGTGTTATCGAGTAATCGATTTCTTTCAAGACAAAAACAAAAACACGCGGTCGTCGGCGTGTTTTTATTTAACGTATTTTTAGCGAATAAAATCATTAACCATGGTTCAAAACAAACAGAAATCCGCAAAGCTTCCAAAAGCCTTGAAAAACACGGTCAAAGAGGCTGCAGCTGCCAAGGAGGAGCACTGGCAAAAGGTCAAGATCAAGGGCCACGTGATTTCTGATGATTTCGGCGGCTACGAAGGACTGATTGGCCTGGAAGTCCTCAAGGATTACGATGCAGCTTTGGTCAAGTCCTCGCAGAAGCGAGTGCGCTCCAACAGAGTGGCGAAAGACACCAAGCTGAAGAAGAAAAAGAGGAAGGTGTCCAAGGACGAGGAGGTGGTGGAGGACTCCAGCGAGAGCTCCAGCGAATCGGAGAGCGAAGATGAAGGGGCGGCCACCGCAAAGTCCAGTAAAAAGGCACGTCTGGCCGAGCGTCATGCCCAGAAAATGCAGAAGCTGCGCGAGAAACGGGAGAAGCGCAAGGAGTTGCGGAAACAGCAGAAGACGAAGGGCAAGGCAAAGGATAAGGATGCTGGTGCGGAGGATAGCGATGATTCCAACGATGAGTATGCGGCAGATCGCTTTGCCTTGCTCAGGCCACCGCCAACGGATGACGAGGCTGAAGATCAGCAGGAATCCGAAGAAGACGACGCTCCCGACCTAGTGCCCATCTCCCCGGAGGTGAACGGGCAAGATGTCTCTGCCTGGAACGGTCTGGGAGTTCCCTCTCCCATTCTGCGAGCCCTAGGCGAACAAGGCTTTAAGGGACCCACCCAAATCCAGGCCCTCACCTTGCCCGCGGCCATTCACGGCAAAAAGGATATCCTGGGCGCGGCGGAAACGGGCAGCGGCAAGACCCTTGCCTTCGGCATACCCATGCTGGCTGGCATTATGGAGCTGAAGCAACGGAATGTCAGCTCGGGAATACGCAAGGCACCCAAGGTGAAGGGTCAGCAGCCTGCCGAAGTAGCCGACGACGAACACGAATTGACGCCGCCTCCAGAGGAACTGGATCACGTTTCCNGGGGCCAGCGATGAGGAAAGTGATATTGAGGAGCGTGCCCAGCGGAAGCAGCTACCCTTGTACGGCCTGGTGCTGACACCCACGCGGGAGCTGGCCGTGCAGGTTAAGAACCATCTGGTGGCCGCTGCCAAGTACACAGGCATTCGGGTGGCAGCCATCTTCGGCGGTCTAGCGGTGGCGAAACAGGAGCGTGTGCTCCGTCAGTGTCCGGAAATAGTGGTAGCCACACCAGGTCGTCTGTGGGAGCTCTATGCCCAAGGCAACCAGCATCTGAGCAAAATCGAGAACGCCAGCTTCCTGGTCATCGACGAAACGGATCGCATGGTGGAGAAGGGGCACTTCGAGGAGCTGCGGAGCCTGCTCAAGGTGCTCAATGCCGACGAGCAGAAGAAGCAGCAGCGCCAGAACTTTGTCTACTCAGCCACGCTGACCTTGGTGCACGACCTGCCCGATCACATGCAAAGTATGTTCCTTGCCTAACGATCCTTTGGCCAAAGACACTAGAAGTACTAAGATAAGTAACGACCATACATTTTATTTGCAATATGCGAGCCAATTTTTCAGTTTTTGGGCGAGCTCTCGCGCTATCCTGCTCTTCCGCTATCACAAAGTTGAGAGCATGGCATAACTATAGAAGCCTCGTCGAGAGAACTTCCCTCTTTTAAGGACTCTCTCTGAATATACTTGGAGTCCTCATCGGAGGTGATGAGGCTACCTACTATAGTTATTCCATGGAGAGCGCGCTCTATAGCCGCTCATGGATTAGGCTGCATTGATACAGCCTAAGCGAAAAATGCGTGTGCAAGAAAATCGTATGGCGTTCGGCGTCTTAGTACTTATAATGTCTTTGCTTTGGCTTTATCTTAATTAGTTAAATAATTCCAGAACGAAATACGGGCAAGCGGCCGAAATTCGTGAAGCAAACAGTGGACCAGAAAATCGAGAGCCTCATCGAGGAGCTGGGCATCTCGCAGCCCAAGATTGTGGACATAACCAGCACTCAGCGTAAGTGGATCAAGGCTAAAGCCGCTCTTTAATCCCAACTTATGCGTCCTTGTCCGAATCCCTTCAGAAACCGCCCAGACCCTGACCGAAAGCCGCTTGCTGTGCCCCCTCGAACAGAAGGATTTCCATCTTTACTACTTCATTCAACGCCATCCGGGACGCACCATTGTCTTCTGCAATTCCATCGACTGCGTTAAGCGCCTGGCCACGCTTTTCGGCCTGCTGGACTGCAACCCATTGCCTCTTCATGCCAACATGATCCAGAAGCAGCGTCTCAAGAACCTCGAGCGCTTTCGCGACAGTCCCTTGGGTCTGCTGATAGCCACTGATGTGGCTGCCCGAGGCCTGGACATACCCAATGTGGAGCATGTGATCCACTACCAAGTGCCGCGTACCAGCGAGAACTACGTGCACAGGTCGGGTCGCACGGCTCGGGCCAATAAGCATGGCATTACCGTCATGTTCATGGAGCCGGGCGAGGTCAAGAGCTACGTGAAGCTCTACAAGACCCTGGAAAGAAGTGAGTGGCCTCAAAATCTGGATTAAGGAGCCCCCTTAAAAACTTACAAATATCATTTGCAGCTGAGGATCTGCCTCTGTTTCCCATCTCGGAACGCTTTCTGGGCGCTGTCAGGGAGCGCGTTAACTTGGCGCGTGATCTGGACAAGGAGGAGCTGAAGCTGAGACGCGTTCAGAGCGAACGCGGCTGGATGAAGAAGCATGCCGAGGAAATGGACATGATCATAGACGGCTACAACGATGAGTCGTAAGAGCAAACTATTGTAGTTATAAGCTGGATTACAATTTCCATTTCCCATGCAGTGGCAGCGATCAGGATGAGGATCCGTTTGTGATAGAGCGACGACGCAATCGTCTCCGGGTGGAGTCAGTGAGAGCTCAGCTCAATGCTCTGCTGGCGCAGCCCATCTTCCCCCGGGGCTTCAGCTTTAAGTATCCCAACAGCGAGGCGGCCACCCAGGTGACCACGAGTCACACGCAAAGCGCCGTGGAGACCATGAAGGCGGCCATTGAGGACCAAAGGCAGGCCAAAAAGGATCGCAACAAACGCAAGCGGAATGCCTAGGACAAGCTTAAGATTATGTTTACTAAAGAGATGTGTGTACAAAGGATTATAACAATGAAGCCTTGGAATGGCATGCTTACATCAATGCTTTGAGACGTAGTACCGCACGCCGCCTTCGGTCAAAGAGCGGGCGTGCTTGGCCAGCAGCGTGGACACGGACAAGGTGGGGGTGGTGAAGCACCTGCGAGGGAGAGGGGAAACCATGTTAGAAACATCCTTAGAAAGGCTGTGAAGCCTGGCTTACTCCATGTACGGTTCCATTTCATCAAGCGTCCATTTCTGCTTCGTCTTAAACAAGGCCCTCATGCGATCGTTGATGGTGCTGGGCAGCTGCTCCTCGGCCAGCGAACGGATGCAGGGCTGAGCTCCCTCCTTGTCGCAGATGCCCAGGCCGCGGAGATAGCTAAGCTGGCATGTCATGCCCTCGGGCAGAGCCTCTTGCCAGGTGCGCATGAATTCCTCATTGCGAAACCGCAGTCCGGGCTGCAAAATATTCTGTGCCACGATCCGGGCGACCAGGGACTCCTGGTATTGAAACTTGTCCGGGCAGCGTTCGCTGGGAGTGGTGTAGATATCGAATAGCCCCGAAACGACCGCCTCTGGAGCAATGCCCTTCAGGGCACTGATGGTTTCCTCCCGCTCCACTTCGTCCAGGGCCCAGGAGTTCTCGCTGATAAGTCCCAACATGAGGCTTACGGTGCGATACTCGTACTCGTACTCCATTATGCGCACGTGGCCCTCCAGCTGCATGGCCCGATACTGCCGTAATCCGTCCATAAACTGCGCTCGGCTGCACTGCACCGTATCCAGGAGCTGGGTCAGGCTGAACAGCAGCTTGCGCTCGATGCAGAACTCGTTCTCCGGACCCGAGTACCGTGTCAACTGCAGCAATTCCCCCAGCTTGCGAAAGCGCGGCTTGATCTCCCGACACTCGAAGTACTCGTGGAACACCTTGAGCACCGACCGCTGCTCCAGGGTGCGCGGCACCTCCAGCTCATCCTCGGTGCTGTCGTTCAGGCTCCGCTCCAGTGAGGCGTTGGCATTGCCCGTGCGCGGACTCTTCAGCGGTGAGGTGCTGGTGGCGGCCGCAAACTTTAGGTCCGGCACCAACAGCAGGCTGTTGGAGATCTCGGCCCCCTTTACGTCGTACGTCCGCTCGTCGGTGCAGAGCACAACCTTCTCGTTAAGGCCGCCCTTAAAGTGCAGCGTCTGGCCGTCACGGATTTGCTCCAGCATGTGCCCGTCCAGCTCCAGCAGTCGCAGGTTGTCCGATTCCACGTCCGCGGAGGGGAAGTACAGCGCCTGGGTCAGTTGGGTCAGCTGGCGCTCGTCCAGCTTTGCATGCTTTACAATGGCCTTCACGTCCTCCGGCGTGCGCTGGTAACTGGTGAGTGGAGGTGGGTGGTAAGTGGTTAGAGGAACTAGATCGGGCTTACTTACAGCTGAGGTACATTCTCATCCACATCCATGTCGTCCATTTCGGCGAATTGCAACTAATAGAACTTAATCAAAACAAACGGAGCGGGAAAATACCGCGAAACCGTCGTGACCCGCTTTTGCAATACGTTTGGAGTGGTCACACTGGCGCAAAAATAATATGGCGCTGCCAACCTTTTCACTTGTTGTTTTTTTAAAATTTATTATTAACAAAGGGTTAACATTTTATTTATGCAATTTAAGTCGGGTGACGCAGTTTAAGTGTTGGTATTTTATTGCATTTTTTAGCAGAAATTCAATTGTTTCGTTGTTTTCTGCATTTTGTAACTTAGGTGCGACAGTTAAAACAAGAAAGAAAAGCTAAATATTAAGTCATTTTTAAAGATGCACAATATATAATAAGTAGGGATATCAAAATCGCTTCCAGCGCGGTCAAAAAAACTACTGCCAAAAGAAAGTAGTACGCGTCCAGCACAGCCATTAGTAAGTACTGTAATTCAACGTTTTTTATTATGTTTGGAACATAAACTACTTAAGTATGTACTTTGTAGGCTTCATGACTTACACTTATATGTGTAATGAGATAATTAAAATGCACTTTATCATTCAAGCTGTGCAGTATTTATAGATAGAACCATGCGACCTAACTGGTGAATAATATTCACTCTCCTCTTCTACGTCTTTGCATGTCTGAATGAATGTAATATAGTCTGTCCTTGCTAACGGAAAATATCAATGAGGACTTGCGATTCGCCAGACGGCGTGAGCGTCTCAAATGCTTTTTATCCTGATTAGACCTGTGGGCTCGCTTCACCAACCTATTGGGTGGGGCTGAAACTGTTCAAATGCACATGGGTGTCAAACTGTAAAAATATTCCCATTAGAAGGTATTTTGAGGAGGGACTTCTCGAGCCAGCTTACCGAACCAGATACAATTTCTGGGCGCTCTGGATGCCAGTCCAGGTCTCTTACCGAATCCGTATGTCCCACAATATTCTCCTTTATCTTACCAGTGAGCACATCGTAAACTGGAAAATAGACCATTTAAATCACCTTAGAGAGATAATGGCCACTGAAGATCAGTTGACCAAACCGAATAAATCTTATTTCAGTGAAAGCCTGCTGTAAAATATATACACTTACTTATAATACGTCCGTCGTCACAGCCCGTGTATATGTAGCGCTGTCCTGTCTGCTCTAGAGGCGAGAACTTCGCCCGTCTGGATAGTCGATGACCGCGGTAGGTCATTATGCTAGTGTCCAGCGGCCCACCCTGCAGTTGTATCCAGAGGTTGTCGTCCATGATTTCGCGCCCGTGGTTGCGCGTCTTGCTGGGCACCCTGATGTCCCAGATCTTGATGCTTTCGTCAGTGGAATTTGACAGCCAATGATATCCGTCGTTGCGTGAGTCAATACAAGTCACAAGGTTGCTGTGGCCAATGAAGGTGGCCACCGAGTTGGTAAGATCGCGCGAGCTAAACGAGGTGCGCAGGTCGTACGCCTTGAGTATGCCCCGGCCGCTGCTAACAATTATCACATTTGGCTCCTCGTCGTGCAGGGAGCACACATTGGTGACAAATGTTGTTTCCATCTGGTGGGTCCGCAAGATCTGGGTGGACTGCGTGCGGAGGTCGGCCACAAGGACAATGGGGTGGTTGCTTCCCACGAAGATCTTGTCTCCGGCAGGCGAGTAGCGTAGAGAGCGTATACATAAAGGATCGTCCAAATCCTTGCTCAAGTCGATGCGCAGGTATTCATGTCCGCAGCCGCCCACGTCCATGATATAAACTGAAAGGAAGCAGTGAAGCAAGTAAATACGCGGTTTGCGAAGGGCGGCGGCCACCTACTACATGGACGTGACTTAGAGGCATAGGCGACCATGTGGCCACACGGACTGAAATCTGCGTCGATTATGCCGTGGGTCCGGATGCGATTGAGCAGATGGTATTTCCCGTCACCGTCATTAATGCGCAACAATTTATCTGGAATGGATAGGAGGTTTTGGTCAAGATCATCAAAGCTACAACAGAAAATGCTAACCTGCGCTGGCGGTCAGCAGCAAGCCGCCACTGTGATTAAACTTGGTCACAATCACTTTGGCGCCCAGCGACATCAGCCTCGTCGACATTTTATTTGGTGTATACAGATTGGTAATGTAGCGCTCCTGGTTCTTCGAAAACGTGTCACTGTGGGGCGAGGCAATCCCATTTTCCCGTTGCTGAAGGGCACGCACCAGACTCCAACGATCCGGATTGTGACTCGCCTGCCCGCTGAAGGCCCTTATCTCCTGGTAAATGTCGGTGGCCTGCAAGCGGAATGGTTACCAAAGTTAACTTGCTTTTGGTCGTCGTTACCTGAAATTTTCTTAGTTCTGGCGTGGTCTGCATCAGGGCCTGCTCGTTTGAATTACACCGTTCCGAGTCCATTGCATGATCCATGGTGAAGTCGATCGCGTAGTTTTTAAAGTAACACTTATTAACACTATTTGGAGAACAGGCAAGATTGATCAAGTTCGAATCGCATTAAAATGACTCGTTACTATTGGCGGCAAAGCTCTGTTTCTATCTGTACTTGCGTTAGAGGTGGACGCAACTATTGCACGAAAATCACGAGTTGTGGATTAATACGGCGGGAATTCAAATACTTATACTGTGTTTACATTGGGGGCGCAACAGCTTAAGCGGCCAAAAGTCGCTTAAGCCTTAAGCGACTTTTTTCCCCATAAGGATGACATGTGCTAGAGCGAGAGAGGAAAAAGTCGCTGTTGCGC